>JAQFYM010005104.1:0-13920 GCA_034694785.1 Agrenia bidenticulata
AGCTCCAATAAAAAAATTATGTAAAATACTTTTATATCACAAAATTATTTGCGGTTAAGTTTAGAAAAAAAAGATTTTAGCATTAGAAAATTTTATAATTATTTCATTTTCTAAATTTTTTTAAGGGATTAATAAAAATAAATCTTTTTAGTAAAAATTTTTAAAAAAGATATATTTTTAAATACAGTATTTTTCATGAAATTTTTTTATCCGAAACTTTTTAAGTTAAGAATTTTTTAAGCAAAAATTTTTGCAATCATAACTTTTTTTATTAGACAATTTTACAACAGAAAACTTTTAAATCGACAAATTTATAAAGGATTTGCTTTTAAATTGGAAATTTAATAATTCGGAAAAATTTTGGATCGGGAAAATTACTATAAAACAATACGATAATGACCGATATAAGTCTCAATATGGAGTGATTCGTACGGAATGACATATTATTATTCAAAAACTTTAGGATTGTATTCAATGGAAAAACCTTGACCTTAAAAACGTTATGTTTTTCGTTTTAAAATTATAAAAACTTTTATCTGTAACTAATATATTGTTATGCGCTCATATAACCTTTTTAATAATCTGATAAATGCGTGTATTAGTATAATCATGCTTACATTTTTTTAAGAGATAAGGAAAAATGGATATAACAATAAAAAATAACAATGCCAAAAAACAAATATGATAAAGGTTAC
Organism: Agrenia bidenticulata; assembly: GCA_034694785.1. Lineage (NCBI taxonomy): Eukaryota > Metazoa > Arthropoda > Collembola > Entomobryomorpha > Isotomidae > Agrenia > Agrenia bidenticulata. The sequence continues at coordinate 696 of JAQFYM010005104.1, forward strand.
AAAATCTATGTATTGCGTGTATTCATACTTCATTATAAAACAAGTATTATTTTAACCGAGCTTATTATTTTGGGTTTTACTGAAGTAAAGATAAATTAAGCGAAGTCGAAAAACGTTTTTGAAAAACTATTTTTCAAAAAAAAAATACACGTATTAAAAAAACGTTTTTTAAAACATTTTGCAAATAAGCTTTTTAAAATACACGAAACATACTAAAAAACGTTTTTGGGAAATTTTTTTAGGTACAAATACACGAATTTACCAATAAAACATTTTTTTAGAAATTTTTTTATGAAAACTACACAAGTGTTTCCCGTTAAAATTTTTTTATGTCAAAACCGTTTTTTAAAAACGCGCAAAAAATCAGACCCTTAGATTTGGGCTTATAAATGACAAGTGCTTATTTATTAATACGACAATAATAAAAAAAATATATCCAAAAAAGAACATTTGATCGAACTATATAAAAACAAATGTATAATTACTAAACATAAACATAAAAACCGTTTTGGTTATGATAATACTCTATACTTAGGCGGACTATTAATTTTGATTTTAGTCTATTTTTGGGACTTAAAAATCGCATAGTACTGTATATATTATTAAAAGTATATATTTTATAACTCATACGTTTCTAATGACAGGAGAACAGTCTCTAAAACAGCGAAATTTAATATATGGACTGTAAGGAGAGATATTATTTAATAAAAAAACTTTTTTTTTATATGTTTTTTTATGTTACACACTAATATAAATATTTCCTTTTAAAAACCGCTTCCAATAAAAACAAGCTTTTAAAAATGTTTATTTTTGCTAAATTATTTATATCTTCATATGTTTTGATGTTAATAAAAAATTGTTTTTCTTCACACACAAATAATTTATATGTAATATCTTGTCGTAAAACCATATTTATCATAAATCAAACACAGAAAAAAATATATATACTGGCAAAAAATATATTGTGCGATGAAAGATATGTAGCATTTATTATTACAATGCATTTTTTTTTATATAATCAATATAAATACTATAAAATAAACTATTTATTCTGTATAAAATTACAGTTTTTACATATTATTTGCACCATATGCAAATAATGTGCACAAAAGCGTTCCCAAACTTTGTTTTGCGACCCTTTTTGTGTCGCAATTTACATTTTTTGGGTCGCGAATTCGTTTATAAAGAGTTGTTGCGTGCTTATAATTACTGACTCCTTATGGCTTAACAGGACGTTTGTATTCTAATTTACTTGCTTCGTTTCTAAAACATTTGTACTTATATAAACCAAACGATAAACGATAAATATGCAAAAAAAATATATTTTTCTTGCTTTTTTTTGCAGGCAATCTTGTTGGAATACGTTTTATAAACAAAAAGTAGCGAAAATATCGACAGTGATAAAAATGATATGACCGCAGCATTTTTTCTGGATAAGAACAAAAAAAATAACACAAAAAGACTCTATAACAAAATAGAAAAATCATACTTTTTATTTCGTATTATTATAAAAAAATGTAAAATTTATCTTTTGTATTTAAAATTGTTAGAAAAATGTATAAAAAAATCACACTGTTCCTTAAGATATAAAAAATATTACCGGGTTACACGCATATAACAATGGTTTTATAAAATACATATATATTTGTATAAAAGAACAAAAAAAAAATGTTCTTTGTGTAGTTCTTGCGCGGGGTACAATCTGAAGCTAAATTTGTTAAACAAAAAACAATCATGCATATTTTGTTGCACTTTTGACATGTTTATAGACGCTGCTTTATTACCGGATGCTCACATAAACTAAATATTTTTTTTCCTGGTAGTCATTTGCAATTTTATAATGGAAATAATTCTAGAAGACGAACTTAATGCGCAAATGGTTGTCTATATAGTTTTAACCACCTTGTGCATAGTTTATTGTATAATTGTAAAAAGCACGTAGTTTTTACATATTATACAATGCTTGTACTAAAATAAAAACACAGTTTTTGAACAACAGTTTATGTTAGATTAAAAAAACAGCAAACGAGAAACGTAGTTTAAGATACCAGGAAAGTGTGTTAGTGATTTTGATTTTTTTATTACTTCTTTTTATAAATTCAATCTGGAAAAATGCAAAGCTCACCGCTCCAGCAATAATCACGGTGTAAATATGCGGATGTCAAAAAAACGCTTAGAAAATTCTATGTCTATGTTTTTAAGGCTGCTACTTGTGTTTCTTATTTAAAAAAACAATATTTTTGTTGTATGTGCATTGATAGATAAAAGAACATACATTAATCCAGAAAACGAAGAGAAAAGTATGTATATGTATATGTATATGAGTTTTGTTTACCCCCTGTGTTCGAGAAACACGTGCAAGGCAAACTACCTAACACACGCTGTCTCAAAACCCTTTTTCTTTTTATAAGACTAGGATGGCTTTTTCTACTTTTTTACAGCTCTTTTTTTACCTGAAATTCATTTTTTTTACAGAAGCTTTTTTGACAAAATTTAAATTGTTGTTTTTTTTGATTTTATCTGGTCATGTTGCCAGAATTAAGCCTTTACTATGTAGAAACAAGTTTTAAACATTGGTTGACATATATACAATTTTAAAAAGAACATGCACTAGAAAAATTTATTTACAAGTATGACCCATATACTTTTGCGCACGAATTTCTATACCTTGGCGCTTGGGTTACAAGTTTATTATAAAATGAAAAAATGCCTTTTAAACATCATTGCGTATGCAAAAGAATTTCAACGACAGTACAACAAAATCTTCATAGTAAACAAACTCTAGTATTTGTTACAAGCTTTTAAAGCAACGTAAACTTTTGCCATGTAATTATAGGCATGTATTTTTGAAAATAATGCATGTAAGGTACACTCCATATTTTCAGGCCCTTTCAATAATATATTAATTTAACAATATATTATAATATATTAATATTATATATTATTTTTATATTATAAAATAATGTTTAATATTGTTTTTATATTTTACTCGTTCTTTAAAACAAGAAGAATAACACTAAGTTGTTGCATATACTCAAAAAATTTACCCTTTGAGCTGTAAAATACAACAAAATATATGAAAAAAGCCATTTTTTTAGTCAAAGGTTACATTGTTTTATATAATCGTGGTATCTTGTCTTCGCGAGTTAGATAATGGTGTAATTTATGGTAAACTTGACGCCATTGACAGGTGAAATGGAACTGTAATAGATTTTATTTAGTAAACGGCAGACGTAACATCAGCTATATAAAAAGTAAATCAAGAATTAAAAGTTTTTGTCAAATGTGTTATGCTAAATGTGTAAAGAAATGCCAGGGGGTAAAAAAATGCCAGGGGGTAAAAAAAATTGATTTATCTGTTTTTAAAATAATACTACCTTAAAACTAAGGAGGTTGCTGTACATATCTACTATATATAAAATGTACGTTTTTTTATTATAAGTTTATTGCACGTATTTTTGCATGTATAAGAACCACAGGCCCGTAGGTTACATTATGAGTGAAAAATTTAAGCTAGAATATAAGTTTCATAAAAGCACATAGACTTTTAAGCGTTTATGCTGTTACATGTTGACATTTTATGGGCTAGAACCCATTTTTGCTATTTTTTAGCAAGGTATGTAGGGAAAAAAAATTATAATATATACGCAAGAAGTTTATGCACAATTTAGTAGATGCTTGCAGATTATTGTCGTTTTCCCCCTGGATTTTTTTTTATTATTTAATATATTATTTTCGTTGTAAAATTTTACAATATAATATTGCAAAGGCCTGATATTTTTTACATATGAGTTTTTACAAATAAAAAGAGTTTCATATCGTAAAGTTGTAGCAAAGGCAAAAAAAACATTAAAGAGGGTTATTAAACGCAAATTTACATAGAAAAATTATTATGTTAAAAAAATCAAAATCGTGTTTTTTTATATATGATGCAGTCAATGACGTACATAGGAAGATAAATATGAGTGATATACGACCCTTACGTCAATTATGCCCCGCTATATTTTAGAAGGCTTTTTTTTGCAGATTTTCTATTTTTAAAGCTTAGAAATAAAAATTTATTAAATACATTCGCAAAAACAAATTATGATAAAAAAAACATTAAAAGTGAAGGTTTAATAGCATAGCGTGTATTAAAGACACTGACTTGCTTCATAGCTTAAAAATTCCTGGAAACGCCACTAAATGCAGCTATTTATCGGCCAAAAAAAAATTGTTGTGTACAAAAGTATAGAAAAAAATGCTTTATTTTACAAACATTGCATATAAAGTAAACCAGCAGCAAGCGTAACAAAGTCGTTACGAATTTTTGTTTAAAAAAAATTGTAATAAGTTATTGTAAAAACTATGCAAACGGTCGCACAAAAATGCATGCATTAGTCATTTTAGAATGTGAATATGTTTAAGAAAAACCTGCATTGATTTATGTGCACTTATAAAAACAAAACCGTTATTGTTGAAAAGTATTTTTGATGTAGTTGTATGTAAAATAAATACAAAACATCTGCACAACAGTAAATAATTGCTTCTTCGAGAAGCGTTGTTTAAAAGTAAATTTACTGTGTAAATTTCAAAACATAAAAAAATAAATGTTTTGTACTATAAAATAGATTCTGAATAGCTAGTAAGTACTGCGGAATTTTGCTACGTATTTTGTGTCCAACTGTTTGTAAAAATTTTTAATGCGAAAAAAAAAACATTTTTGTACAAGCCTAGCTAAAATTTACGAAAAACAACAACATTGGGTGTTTTTGTAGTTGCTTTTGCAAAGCGTATTGGCAAGTAGATTCCTTTATAAACACAAAAGTCATGTTTATTATGATTTCAAGTTTCAGCATGTTATCTTAGTTCTTAAGCTTTACATATGTAGTTGTTTTTTTAAAGTTCTCATTTTTTCTATATTTTTCTTGTTTATTTTATGGTTATAGTGTGTATTTTATCATGGTTATTAGTTTTTTTTTTGTTTTTCATATATGTTTTTTAGTTTGCATAAATCCTTTTCTAATACTTTTAAATAAAAAATATAATATATCTTTGGTTATAAAAAACGTGTTGTTTTTTTGTTCATGTTTGAAGGTAAAAAAAAATCTTTTCAATTTGTTTTAAGTACGTATTATACATATTTCAAATAGGCTTTCTTAGATTTTCGTATATAAAAAAAGAGTTTTTAGCAAAAAAAAAGTCAGTAGATAAAGGCTTCTGTATAAAAATATATGTACAGGCATAAAAGAACTTAGAATTTTATAGTTTTATGTCTATCGATTTCATAACTGCACAATATTTTGCATTAAAATTTAGCTGCCTAACATAATTATTGGTTGAAATATTAATTTTTCTATATATTGCATTATTATATGCAATTTTTTGTTAGGGTTAAGTGAAAAAATACGCGTTTTTTTTCTATAAATCGACACTAATACCCGTGTTTTGGCGAAAATTATAAAACTACCCATTTTTATGTACAAATCGGAATAAAAACCCATTTTTTGAAAAATTAAGTTTACACGGAATAAACGTGAAATGTTCATAGTAATTATTACGCAATAAAAAAGCAATAAGAATAATCAAAAATACCCAAAACTGATTTTTTGACATTTTTCTTATTTGTCTACACTAAAATAATCCAAAAAACCATTATAGAATCCAAAAACGATAAAAGGACGTTTTTTTATAAAAACCATGTTTATAGATAGCCCGTGCTTAAGTTATAAGCTAGAATAACAGTGACTAGGTATGCATTAGTGTTTTTTATATTTTCATAAGCTTTTAAGATCAATTCAGTAAGAACAAATGAGACAAAATCCCAAAAAATCAGTTTTGGGTAATTTTGACAATTCTTATTGTTCTTTATTGCGTAATAATTACTATGAAGCGTTTCACGTTGATTTCGTGTAAACTTAGTATTTCGAAAAATGGGTATTTATTCCGATTTGTACATTAAAATGAGTTTTTTCCATTTTTCGCCAAAACACAGGTATTAGTTTTGATTTTTAACAAAAAAACATTTTTTTTATCATTAACCTTTTTTTATAGTAAAAAAACCATGATTACAAAAAAAATAAAAAAAATGTATTACTACAGCAAAATGGAACCAAAACTTTTTTATGTAGGTCTTTTATAAAACATATTTAACGCTATCCATACAACAAAATATATGTCCCCTGTTATTAAACAGCAAGTTGTTTACGGTGCTCAGGGGCGGACTAACAAAATTGGGGGCCCGGGGGCACTTTTTTTGACGGGGGCCCCTCTTTTACAAAAAAAAATTGAAAATCTATGGCGTGTCTTTTATGTCAAAAGAACAGTTTTTTTTGGGAACAGTTCCTTTAAAAAAATATGTTTTTTTTGGTTTTTTTTGTCTGTAGGGGGCAGTTCCATAACACCAAAATACATGTTTCTTAACTGCCCTCTGAAAATAAAGTAAAACCGAAGGAAACTTTTTCTTTTCAACGGAACTACCCCAAAAAAACTGTTCTTTTGACATAAAAGACACGCCCTGAGCCTTGTGTATGGCTAGTTTTTTTAATATGTTTTTTTATGCAGATCTGTATGGTTAAATATTTGTAAAAAATCAAGACTAATTATAAAAAGTAAAATAAACATCATTAGTTGTCGGTGTATGTTTTGCATTGACCTTGGTGTTGTTTCACTACAATTAGAATATAACAAAAAATTTGCAATATCTGGACCTAAATAATAAATGCTTTCTTTTCTTTAAAAAGTATAAACTTTACCCTTTCTAAATAATTTATTTGCTAATTAAAAATATCTTATACCTTTACGCGTTAATGATTTTTTTACAGCAATCAAATGAAGGTTAACGGAACAGTCGACAATTTGCACATAAAAAGAAGGATGAACACTCGCAAAAAAAAGTTTAACCAGGGCAGAATGCAGGGAATTAAAAACTAAAAACTAAAAAATATCTATTTTATGCATGAACATATGCACAATGCTACAGATAACACTACTACAAGCATGATCTTACATTATTCAGATTTTGTAAATGCTTCGATCCCAACCCTTTCTCATACCCAATCTAACCTAACATAGTCTTACAATACTCAATTTTACAAACTTTTTGCTTTTTTGTATTTAGTTTAAGTGTGATTGTATATTACCGTATTTTTGCTAACTTTACGAGCTTGTAATTGGTTTTTATGTTGTTTTTATTTGGCAAGTTGTCCACCTTTGTTTTTCATTTTAACTGTTTTATATGATCACCGTTAAACTCAATTACAGAACTACACAACTTTTGTTTTTAAATTTGCTGTTGTATTGTTGTTATTATGTAACTGTGTTTTTATATTGCGTTTTATATGAAATTACCGAGTTTTCCAATTTCCTTCCTTCCTTTTTAGTTTTTTTTTGCATATTAAAGATTTGTTTTACTTTTACAGCGTAATATTTTTTGCATGTAGTCAACAAAAAATATTATACTAACTAACATTAAAATCAATGCGATAATATGCTATTACAAATTTACTAAATATATTAACCTTGATTGCCAATAAAACTGGTTTTAAATGTGCTGCCTCATATTGCTACAGATAGTTAATTTAATGCTATTCTGCGTGTATTTTACCGCAATGGGTCAGTATATACAGCCAGTCAAAAAAGTATTATGGTCAAAAGTTAATTAAATTTCACGATTATAAATAATTTATTGATAATAAAATCAGAGTTGTTTTAAGACATTACTATATGCACTACATATTCTTGTTTTGGATTTGCACAAATTACAGCATGATAACAGATGTTTTTATATAGAAAAATAACTTTATAACCCACACACACACGTCTTTCTTACATAGTCTTTTTACAGCCATGTTTTTTAACCAGAATTACTAGAAAAATTTTTTAATTTTGCATTGGATAAAATATAAGCAAACAGGAAAACCAAATAACCGTTTTTTGTGTTTTAATTTTGTCGTAAAAAATATCAGTTTTATTTGTCATCAATGCCGAAAATATAAAAAATATTATTTAAGCTGCTACAAATTACAATATATTTACTCCATGGGCGCTTTTAAAGCTGCAAACTTTACAATGACGTACATTTCTATAAAAAAAAATAATTATACATTTAAAATTTGCAAAATAAATAATAAATTAAGTAGAACTTACAGTTTTTTGCGTAAACTAGGACTATAATATGCAGCTTATAGCAAAAAGTGTTGAATAACAGTGTCATTTTTTAAAAAGGTTAATAACGCAAATCCATAAGATTTAAAAGGTTTTTTTTCTAGTTTTCAATGTTTAATTTTGCACAATTACAAGGTTGTATTATACATATACTGCTGCAAAGTTCCATTGTTTTTTGCTAATTTCTTTGTCACACTTGTGTTTCTAGAGTTTTTTGCATTTTTACGAAAAAAATAACAGCTTTTTTTTTATTAACCAAAGTAAATTGTACAAAGTATTTTAGCTTTAGAAAATAATTATGTATATAGTTTTAAAAAAATTTTTCGAACGAAAACTTTTATTGCAAATCAAAATCCAAGAACTTTAAAAAATTTCTTACTATCTTATAAAAAAAATTTGAAATCTTTGTTTTTTATTTAAAAGTTTACAAAACTACTTTTTTAAAAAGTTCGTACTGAAATCAATATTGAAATTTTTGGGCCCCTCTTAGCCGCCCCCCCCCCCTTAGTCCGGACCTGACGGTGCTGTTGCTACTACAAAAAAAACAAATCATAACAAAATATGGATTTTTTTGATAACGAGCAGATGTGCCATGTAAATACATTGAACAAGTACACATTACTTATTTCTTATTTTAAGCAAGACGAAGCGTATTTATAAGGCTGGTAAAAATAAGATATACCATAGAATGTTGAATTTTTTAATCGAAACCTTTTTGTTATCAGAACGAGAAAAAGTATAAGGCTGAAAGTTTTTTACGTTTTATCTATATTGTTGTTATGCACAAGCTGGCCACTTCACCATAATGCGTACCGAGTATATACATTACATTACCAGAAATTTGAATAGATAATATTTTATACTAATTTACGGTCCCTAATATATACAGCCATTTACAAAAAAGGCAATTTATGTACAGTTGACAGTATGAAAAAGTCTATGCGTACATGTAAAAGCAAAAATTAAAGGCAAAGGGCTTTATCTAGCAAAAAAAACATAAACATATTTTTCGCTGCAAAAGAAAAAAAAATCACAATACGTAGCAAATAACCGCATACTTTCGGGCATACATAAATAGATTCAGTGATATAAAAACTAGAGAATTCGACTAGAAAGTGCGAGATACGCCTGTAATGCATTTAAACAGTATTGAATGTAAAATGTATACCTTTTAAGTATAATAGATACTGGCTACACAAGCGAAAGAATAAAAAGCATACAACGCAGTAAAAAATATTGTTCTATTATTGAAGCTTGCTCGTTCGGGGTAGACCCACAACCAGTTGAATGCGAATGTGAGAATTTAAAGCTATTAGCATGAAAAGTCAAGAAGGAAACTCATTTGAAGATAAAGACAAATAGTATACAATATTTTCCTATGTCTATTTACTACTTTGACTGCACACTGCTGCCATGTTTTTGTAACAAAATTGATATCAATATGAAAAAATAATGTTATTTTCCTGTAATTTTTTTTTCTATCCCTCTTTATAGACCCCCTAAAAATAGGCATAACGAGAGATAAACTACGCATATGTTCCAACTGTGATGTAACCTGACACATACTCTTAACTCGGCTTTAATTTAATAATTGTATTTATTCTATCTTTAAATTTGCAATAAAGAAAAAAAAAATGAAATCTGAATAAAAGCTTACTTATGGATCTGTGTTAAGTTGAAATTTTATTTGGATGGGGTGAATTGCTATCTATATTGTTGAAAAAATTTTCAAAAATGGGCGCAAATTTTTTTTTTGTAATTTATTGAGTCGAAAGTAAAAATTTTTGCAAAAAGCTGGTCTACAAATATGGTTATATCTAATTAATTATTTGTATTTTGTCTTTGATCGGTAAATATTTCTTAAAATTGCCTAATTTCTGTCAAAAGTATTAAAAGCCTATTTATGTTGATAAACAAAGCGATTCTGATTTAAAAAGAATATACTTTAAGCAATATTATTTGCGTTAGTGACACTAAAAGTATCATACATCCTCTATTTTGGTTTAAAATAACCCAAGCATATAAGCTAATATACATTTGAAAAATATATTTTTTTGTATTGTTTTGATTATTCTACATACGTGCTTTTCATCTTTTTCTTTCTATGTGATTATCATATTTTTTGATTTATGGCAATTTATAATTTTTCTTTACAATATATTGCAATAATTGTGAAAATGAAAAAATAGCGTCCCAATAATATTGCAATACAATAATCAACAAGCTTCGCCAAAAGGATACAAAACGACTCAAAATTGCTCTAAAACAAAAACTTGTTTTTTTCAAAATTTTTCAATAATTAAAAAAGATTCTTCATGTAAAACCTGTCTAAAAAAAAACCGTTTTATTATGCTTTAATGACTATTTTCTCGGCTTACCATTTTTGGTAATATGTTTTTTTTTTGCAAGTATTAGCTTTTCTACAAGTATTAACTTTTTGCTCATACAGAAAATTTTGGAGAAACCAGAAAAATGTCTTTTCTTGTGATATTTCCCAGGTTTTAATGTTCCTCTTGTGATTGAAAATACACAATTTTATGATAAATCATCTAGAAATTAGCGAATGTATAGAACTAAAAATAAAACTATATATAAGTCATAAGGTGTTTTTTTATGTTTTTGTACATCTATTTAAAAGTTTGTCATTTTTTGCTACGCCCGATTTAAGTTGACAATTCTCACGGGACTAAATATTTTATACGACACCATTTAAAATTTTTACAAAAGAATACAATAAAATGTGAGTTGTTTTAAATTTTTTCTTACATTCGCTTGACACTTTCTTTGACACAATCTTTTTCTTATCATTGATCTTTTAGGTTTTCTCATTTTATTTAAATTTTGAAAAACGAAACATTAATGGTAATTATAGGAAAAAGATAAATGTGTTTTTTTTCATTTCACCAGTGTTTCTCTTTAATCTAGTCACGTTTTTACATGAAAATCAATAGTATTCATCGTATATATAATTATTTCATTTTTAATTTTGATATTTATGAGTGTATTCGTCCTTCCTTATTTATATATACTTATTATATTTTTTTTGACAGTTTTGTGAATTTCGGGGGATTTATAATTTATTAACTATCACGGGGTATTTAGCATTTTTAATTGAATAAAAGGGGAAAATTATGTATTTAAATCATTGATATTTTAGCCCAAATCGTAGATAAAGTATGAGTGGCGGGGATACACGAAACAAAAACAAGTCAACACAACCAGAAGCTCCGCCCGAAACTGAAGAGGAAAAAAAAGATAGAATGGATAAGGAGCAGGATGAAGAGATCTATAAAGAGGGGGAGAATATCATCAGTGAAATAAATAAGCTTTTATACCGTTTTAACGCATCAAAAGAATACTATAATGGCAAGGTTAACACTGCGCGAAGAGCTAGGATAAATACAATCATAGAAGAATGTCTAAAAATACTCAATAGAAAAGATGTCGAAAATTATTATGTGCGTTGTGATATGACAAAGACCACCTTTGACAAAAAAAAATTGAAGAAGTGGTATCATCAACTTTCTCGAAAACTGCATACAGATAAAAGTGCAAGTAAATTGTTAACGGATATGTTCAAATTCATAAATGAAGCAAATAGTACTCTTGATAATGATATAGATAGAAATTTATATATTGAGTATCTAGCCGATAAATATAATTATGAAAAATGTAATCCTGGGGTCAAATGCAAGGTATTATGGGGTGATTATCAAGCGAAATATGGCAAACCAATTTATGAGGAGCCTCCTTCAAACAAAAGTCAATCAAAAGGTTATCAAAAACGAGATAGAGGATCTGGTAAAGGAAAAAATAAAAATCTAGCGGACGGAACTGATGACAATAATTTTTCGATTGGTATATTGATTACAGTAATTTTAGTCGTTATAATTATCGTCTTCATCATATTTAAGAAAAGGAGGAATTAGTCATTACAGTAATTAACCGAGAAATTTTAATAAAAACCAATAATATTCCATTTTATTTTGAAAATAATACATAATATACTTCTCTAATATTAACAAGTTTATGCAAATTTAGCAAATTTAGCAAATTCTTACATTATAGTTTAGATTAATCTTTGCCTTTAAATTATAAGAAATGCAGAATTCAGTTTTGGTAAAGTTATCTATTCCTCTTTCTATAATGAAAGTATTTTTGTTCATATGATATATTACGCACAAAATGTGTATAAATAATCTTATTGACGGCAAAAGTTCATAGTTTTTATAACATTTAAACATAAAAAGTGTAATATTTTATACTTATCATAAAGAAATACAACTAAAAAAACAACGGATATTTTTGAACCACCTGTACATTAAAATGTTGGCATATTAAACGATTATGCGACATAACGTCAAAACGACAGTATTTCAAATATAACAGAACGTCAAATATATGAAAGCGAAATTACGTTCAAAAAGTAATAGACGACAAGATATATAATAAATTGAAAGTCAAATAAAACAAATAAAAAGCTATAAATACATGCAAAACATAAATAAAAATCCAACAGATATTTATAATTATACGAAGCCTTAAAATTACAACAAAAAGCCGATTTCTATACCTTTTTTTTACAGATATAAGTTTTATTTTTTTTTATTGTGTTTTTGTAGTTTTTTTTTGTTTTCATTTTATAATTTTATAGATCAACTAAATTTAAAAGACCTGTTTCCGTATTTTTGACTTTGTGTCAAATAATGATTTTTGACTTTATGGAGTTGTACATATTTGACGTTTTGTGACATTTGACATTATTTCGTTTTGAAATTTAGCGTGTTACCATATTAAATCTTTATTGATAGATTTTCTACATTGGGGGGGGGTGATATATCGCCTCATAAATACTATTAAAAATTGCACCGCAAATTTATTATATTAAAGCTGTATCTTATTAATTTATTGTTGTATAAAATGTTTATTAATTTTTTACACTAAGGGGGCAAGATTCGTATTCATTATGTTTTACACTAGGATGCAAAAATACCCACCCTGGACCCGGTGTCATGTAAAATTTTCGTATTTGTAAAATTTTCGTCTACTGTAAAATTTCCGGAAAGTCAATGAAACCAAT
>JAQFYM010005105.1:0-13919 GCA_034694785.1 Agrenia bidenticulata
TACATGACAGTGGCGTACCCAGAAATTTTTAAGCCAGGGGGTATTCAGTGTTTTTTGCAAAAGTTGGGCTTAAAAACCTTTTTTTTGATGTTTTACAGTTTATAATTTTTTTTGAAAAAATTTGTATTAATAATTTTTTTTTGGATTCGCAAAATGCAGAAAATCTCTGCACAAAAAAAGACCCCCCTTAAATTCAGGCGTGAAAAATTTTCTGAAGGGGGGGTACACCCCCCCCTGGGTACGCGCCTGATACATGATATTTCAAATAATTCTTGTACGAAAAATACTTGTAAATTTTAGTTTTTATTCATATGAACTGCCGTTTTTTTACGCATCTATTTACACCTTCATATAATTTTATTTTTTATACTATTTAAAAATCATAATGAATATACACCGGTAAGTATAATCTTTTTTTTATTTTTATTTAGCTGATGCAACAAATTACAATTGCGTAGTATGTAAAAATCAAAAACTGGTATTTATCACTGCCTATCACTAAAAAATTTTGAAAATATAAAAGAGGGCCCAAAAAAGCGCCCCAGGGCCCCCTAAAATGTAAATCCGCCCCTGCAAGTAAAGTAGGTATTCAGTATACATCTGCACTTTTTAAAATAATTTGCGGTTAAGGTATTTAATATAAACAGTTTAATATATTATAAAATTACATACGAAGATATTCTTAGAACATTTTCCGTAATACATTTTTCGTTTGATGTAAAACGCGCAAGACCTCGCTTTTCTTTCTTCGCACACATCTTCGTTTTTCGCTTTCCCAGCAGCTACTTAAACATTTTTGCTGCAACATCATCCGTCTTTATACATTAAATTCTTTTTTCCAATCTGTCAAATCAGTGTCAAAAAATGATAAAATCATATTTAAAAGTACAATTCCTTTGTGGCATTTGTGCATAGGCATTGTTAAACTATAATAAATGTAAATACTTATTTCAATACATTTAAGTGCGCAAATATAAAGGTAACTGGTACCTTGATGCACTGTTGTATCCAACGCTATTGAGAAAGTCAATCTAGTTCTTAAATTTGGTATTAATTTTACATAGATAAAGCGAAAATAAATTGCATATGCTGAAACAAGCATTTGTGTACATCCACCATATACTGAGATTACTTTTTTATTTTTTTTTCAATAGTCAAAAACATTGAAAAAAGCCTTAGCCTAATGCTAGAATTTACACCGTTATCTTATGCAGCTTTTTTTTTAAAAAATTTTTATATTTACGTCTGCTTAAAATGCTAATTTATTTTAGCCCCTTTGCTGCTGTGTATTATTTCCGTATTTTGGATCTAACAGGCTAAAACAAATTACTTTATCTTAATAAGTTCGGCAAATAAACAGCACGTTGTATATCTATGCATTTTTGAATATTGGTTTAAAGTTTTCATACCAAAATCTTCTCGGGATAAAAAATTTGTTTCCCTTCTGTCGTGTTGTACTAATTTTCCTCAGCAATTTTATAGGGTGATGTTCTTTAATATATAATCAGGAATAGTTATTTATAACTTATTAATATGCAAGTTTTTGGGTTTTTTTTTGTTCTTTTATCATTATTTGTTACTTATTTTTTGAATTTAAGGCAACATTTATCTACAAAAGATTTACATCATAGAAAAAAAAGATGCCTTGCTATTACTTCGTAGATTTTGTCGTCATGATTTGATATTTTAAAGATTAAATTAGTTTTTTTTTAGCCCATACTTTTACTATGTGAGGTAAAAAATACAGAAAATACAATCTGTTTGCTGGAAAAAAAATAAAAAAGTTAGTAAAAATTGAAGAAGTTTTTAGTTCTTAAATAAAATCTTATAATTAGGTTACAACCAAAAGTTTATAATTATAATTATGTATAAATTTATATGATATTTTATGCAATGCAATACATAAATTTGCCTGGGAAAACAGGTAAATATTTACAATACAAGTTTTTTGTAGTAGTTATCATAAATAAAACAAGTATGTCTTTTCAGGTAAGACTTAACGGTAGTTCACTTTGCAGTTTATTAGTACTTTTTTATTTTCTTACTATTGTATTATGTTCCTTTTGTATTAAAACATATATGTTACCAGTGGCATGTCTGCATATGGTATAATAGTTTAATAAACACCCCAAAATTAATATAACGTTTTCAATTATTTTTATTTGGTAAATCTTTTGTAGGAATTCGCGCAATCTTTGTATAGTAAATTTTAGATGAATTACCAACTTTTTACTAAATATGAGACCTCTGGTCCTTATTCATTTACAAAATTGTATCGTATAATATTACCATATCATAACGCAATTGAAAACCAATAATATTACTACATATTATTATACAAAAGAATAGAGTTTAAATTGACTTAATTTTTTATGTTGCACGATTGTGCCAAGGGTCAATATCAGGCCTCGGCATATTAGGAAGACTTCTAATTCTCCTAATTTAGCTCTGTTTATGATAAATACGGCTTTTTCGCTTTTTAAATTGGGAGAAGTAAAAGAATTGTCTGGTCACCTTCTCTTTGCCTTATGAAAGCCAAAAAAGCAAAGTCTACTGAACATAAGAAAAAATACAACCCCTTTTAAGATAATCTTTTTTTAATATGTTCAATCTTAGAAATATGGTATAGTTTTTCCTTTTATATTTCTACTGCAAGTATGTCAATAAAGACGAACCTATACTCATTTTAAGAATTGGTCTATAAAATGTATTTACAAATATAAATTTTTCTAGAATAAAAGGCTTCGCTTGTGCTTGTAGCCAGATTTTACGGAAAAAAATTTGTTCCATTGTAAATAAAATACAAAAATGCACTACAGATGTAATCGTTCAATTTATTATAGCTTTAAGTATATCTATGAATTATTTAAATAGAATTGTCTTATTACACTCTCACTAATATTGTTATGTATTTTGAAACAAGTATGATTTACTACAGAAAAACATTTATCCACAAATTTTGTTTTCTTAAACTTTTCAAATTAAATTATACATGCATTCCTTTCTGATGATTTTATATTTATCCTTTGCAATATAAAACTCCGTCTGTCAAATTAGGAGAATTACAGTTTCGTGGAATCTTAAATTAGGAGAATAGGGAGAAAATTTCAAAATCTCCTATTTTGCCGGGGCCCGGGCATCATGCAAGGAAAAGCCCTTTAGAAGATAAAAAAATCTTACGCCCTTTTACAGGGAATTGTGGAACATAGGCAAAAATTTTACTTTCCTATGCATTTTTTATAATTTTTTATCTAAAATGAAAGCTCTGTGACAGCTATTAAAAATTTTTTTTGTGTAATTGCGTGTATTTTTATAAAAATGCCGGAGTATTTCAGATTATGAAGCTTATTTTAATTAGTATTGCATTGCTTTTTTTAAAGCGAAATGAAAATTTATAATTCCAAAGGAATAAAATTTAAATAGTAGGAATTTAGTCTATTCAGATTCAGAGTTTTTGTAATTTTTGATATTTATAAATCTGCTCATTAGATTTTTTACATTTCTACATTCTTACTATTTGGAATTAAGTGAATCTGAAATCCTACATACCCGAAAAACCGAATATTCAAAACTCTTTTTTGTGAAATAAAAAGTATATGAATTTTTAGTTTTCATACTTTGAAATATTTTTAATTCGGATTATTTGGATTTATAACAATGTTAATTTCAAATTTTTTTGTATTCTTAATAATCGGAATAATTTCTATTTGTAATACCGAGTATATTGAATTTTAAACATATAGAACTCTGAATACTCAGAAATGAGCAAAATTATTTTTATTTTGAGGCAATCACAAAAGAAGAGTTATGAAATGCAAGTAAAATAAGAAAAGTAATTCCTGTCACTAATAATTTCAAATACTAAGAATTAAACTAATCGGAATTTGACATATTTCAAATTTCAAATATGTATAATATAAACTGTGGAATCACCAAATATACCATTTACAATATACATAAGAATAAATTTATTACAATATCCAACAGTAATAATTCAAAATACTCGTATTTATTTATAGTAGCCAAAATAAATAGAAAAGTGTTTTTGTATAAATAAAAGGCAAAATAAAACTCGTTAAAATGCCAAAATAAAAAAAATAAATATATCTTATTTCATATAAACTGCGTATTTTTATGCAAAGCAAGGAAACCAGGAGAGGCAAAACGCCCGAATAACGGTAGGGAACACTGAGAAATCATAAAAAGGTCGTTTTAATTTTGATATCACGTACTTATCTCCTTATTATATTGGCCATGTAATTTTAAATTGTTGGTATGCAAACGAAACTCAAAATATTTTATGGTAATACTATTATTTGAATCCCCTTATATTTTGACCCTCGTAGGAAAGTGAGGTAGAAATCGTGTACGAAACACTCTCTTGTGTAAAAAACAGGGATAGAGAATTTGGTGTAGAAAGCAGCACTCCTAAATTGTCAATTTTTAAAGTTTTAGCCATTATGACACAATATAGCAGGTTTTTTACAATTTGTATATATTTAATAACATCACAAATTGCAAAAGCAGATCTTGCATGTTTTCTGCAAAAAAAACGTTCAAATCTGTTAAAAATTGCGACAAAATTACAAATCAGCTGTTTTTACCAATTTAACTGAATTTACTGCGCCTTACTAATACTAATATTGAATGGTAACCTTTAAAATAATTTTTGAGCAGTTTATTAAATTTATTTACCGTATAACACATTCAAACAGTTTAAGTCTTTTTTTACCTACAAACTCTTCTTATGTAATTATCATTTAAGCAAATTTTCTTTTAAAAAATTTCTAAAAGGGTTTTCCAACTTTCAAGTTGATGTAACTGAAATTCCTGTAGCACAATATATTTTTGATATAGGATGTTATTACCTTTTAATACTTGTCTCTTTTTTTAAGTAATTTTTCATTTTTTTTATGCAAACTGTTGCAATAGCTGCCCTTTTAAATAATTATGCAGTAAAAATACAGAAACCTGCCCTTCTTGAGTGCAAGCTGTTTGTACGGTAGTATAAAAATTGAATGCATTCTATTTGTGTTACTCTAAAAACAATAATCAAAACATAACATATACCATAATGTAAGATTTCGTGCTTAAATAGCATTTTTCTACATACATATGAGCAAAAACTTGCACTTTAACAGATGTATATTTTGCAAATCAAAAAACATGTTTTATTATGTGTAAAAGTTGTTTTTCAATTATAGAACAATTATAGTTGTTTTTTTAATATAAACGTAAAAAAAGTACCGGCACGTTTTTTAAATTGGGTTCTTATTTTTTAATGCAATCTTTGACTTATATATTTTTAATATAAATGCAGTTTAATTACATATAAAGCGGCATATTATAGGTACTTGGTGAAGATACAGTATGCAGTAATATTACATTTAAATACTATTTGATTAACTATGCTTAGGTGATAAACAAATCGGCACTAATAACTGCTAAAAACTAATTTTTCTCTATATATCTTTTTTTAGATATGGCCAATATTTAATAACAGAAATATAGATGTCTTGCAAAAAAAAAGTTTTAATTAAAACAAAAAATAACTCGATCTTAAACGTATATAACATTTTTCATTATCGTGATATAATGTTTTTTTTATGATAGGAAATTTCATAAAAGAGAAAAACCTATGAAAAAATCTTCATTAAAGTTACACAGAGTTACTTTATGTATCTGTTACTTTTATTACTATGGTTTGCTTGCTGTGAAGATAAACAACTGAGTTTTTTTACAAATTAGTTTATAACAAAATGGTTTTTTCATGAATAGTGGATTGGTATTATTTTATTTACCAGGGCCAAATTTCATTATCAAGGGCCCTGGGGCACTTTTTAATATGAACTTAATATAGAAAAACAACGCAAAAATGTTTTAAAATTGATTTTCTTTGTGTTACAGCTTTGGCAATTTGCTGTTAAATCCATATATATTCAGCTGAAAAATAAAATATTTTTTTGGCGTATATTTACTTTTATTTTAAAATTGCAAAACACTTTTTTATGCAGTTAAACACAGTACGCATGACATGGGTAGGCATTTTGTTATATATCAACTTTAATTGCTAAATATTTAGCCAAAAAAATAATCGTAAAAATGTTTTGTAAATTGGTTAAATTATCTGCATTTTGGTTTAAAATCCGTTTTTTTAAAATAAGAACATTACAAGTAGTTCAAAGTTTAATTTTTTGTTTTCTATGCATTGAATATTTTTATAGCCCACGGAAATAAATTTTTAACAGGGTTTTATTTTGAACAGAAAAAACACCCTATTTAAAAGCCGTAAAATGGCCTTTTACGCAAAACCGCTCAAAAGGTCAGTAGAATGCAGAAACACGCAATATTATTTTCAAAACAGCTTTGATTACGTAAACATAAATAAGAACTTTGGATAAAACAGTTATCAAGTGGTAATACATTTTACTACAGTTTATAAGTATTTAACTTATGTTCCGGCACTCTTAAAGTCTTTTTTTAAATACAAAGACAGTAAAAAACGTATTTTATTGCTACAAGACCCCAAATATACGTCAGATAAACTAAGTTTTTGATGAGGTTCGCTGGCAGAACATACTTTTTAAAGACGTTTATTAACTGTATTAAACTTTTTTTTTTTTGTATTAGAAAGCCGGCTTATATATAAGAGGCATTTTTTCTTTTCTATTTGTTTTACTTAGAAGTTAATCTTAGCAGTAAACCGAAAGAAATTATACATAAGACTTACTGACACGGTTGTTCTTCGTTATCATATTTCTTTTGTTTGTACAAACTAAAAGGCTTTTTTTTTGCGATTAAGGGATAAATAAATATCGCTTGTACTTAATTATAAGTTGCAATTTACCTAAAACTAAAACTTTTATACATAGTATGTATACGTGTGTCGAAACAATTAAAAAACAGCTAAGATTAGACTTATCGTTATTTCTAAATACATTAAATATTTATTAGTTGTAATTTTTTTTTGTTGCTATAATTTACAGTGATAATAAAAAAATAGTACTTTGTTAGATGAAAAAAATAATTGGGCATCAGTTTTCTACTTTATTAAATTAAGACTAGATAATTCGATCCTTTGTGCATACCGTACTTAAAACAAATTGTCTCATTAAAAACTCGAGCAAATGTTTAAACAATATTTTGTAGTTTTGGATGTAAAAAAAAACTGAACATAAGTTAAATGCTTGTAATTGCATTTGATTTTTTTTCATATACGGCTGTAATTTTTGGACCTTATATACATATGATTTTGTTTTTTTATAGAAAAACCTCGTCTTATACAAACTTTTTTGGGTCCCCTTAAGAATAGGGCTCCAGTGCCACCGCCGTCATAAATCTGTTGGAGATTTTAACATCTAAGGAACTGCAAAATACGCCAAAAAGTTATTTTTGTTAGAAGACGTGCAAAAGATCAATGGAAGAAATAACTGAAAACACTTATAACCATTGGATGTAACCCGTATGCTAAAATACCAAAAAGTAATATTTTTGAGATTAGAAAGACAAACGTCAAAATAAAGTATTTTTTTTTATACGCTATGCAATATTTAAAAAAACCTCGTAAATTTTGTTAGTTGTATTTTAAGACGTATGATCGTTCATCTTTTTAAGTGTAAATAAAAAGTTCGAAACTTAAAAACAAGCAAACTATATACACATAAATTATATTTTGTAAAAAAAAAAAAATTTCATGTGCTTATATCTGTAAGTTTTTATCTTTTTTACAGTGGCTTAACCAGAGAGGGTGGTGCAAAAATGGCAAATGCTCCCCCCTAGAAAAACACACGCCTGATTTAAGAGGGGGTATCTTTTTTTGGGGCGTATAAAACGACCAAAAATTTATACTTTTTAAAAAAGAGTATTTAAAAATTTTTTTTAGAATTTTTTCATAAAAAATAAAACATACTTTTTTTTTGGTTTTAGCGCATTTATTTTTTTTACCCAGCAAAAAAAAAAAACCTGGTTACGTCTCTGCTTATATAATCAACTTTTATAAAATTCAAGCCGTTAAAATGTGAAAACATACTGGATTGACTGTATTCAGATAAAGCAAATTTCAAGACAAACAAATATAATTAAAAAATATCATTTGAGTTTATATAGACAATATACGGATAAATTACGAAATGCTTTCTGCATTAATAACCTAATATTTTATAAAAATATTTGGGTGGACAATCTTTTTTTCCGTTCTGAAAACACTTCCTTAAACCAGATTAAGTAAAAATAAAAACTTATATGCTAAATACACAATATTGCCTTGAAGATTAGTAAAAATTTACCTTTGTCGATTGTCTAGAAACATGGATTAGCCCTAAAACTGCTCAACCATAAAATACCCATAAAATTATCGTAAATGTATATTTGCTTACCTTTAAACCTATACCTTCACATTCTGCACTGGGTTGTAAACCGAACGTATATGTCCTTTTCCCCCTTTTTTCTGCTCTTTTTGCGCACTCTGGTTCTTCTTTGTGTTCTTTTATAACTAACTTTCATGATACTTTTACCAACCTCCTGCTTTCTTCCCATGAGCAGTTGTATTTTAAAGCCAATTTGATCTACTTACATACAAATCAATTCAACGTATGTTTTAAAACTCGGCGCCTTACAGTAGATGCATTTAAGTTTAAAGGGAAAATATATATTTTGGGCTTTTTTTTGTAATTGAATCGTATGTATATGAGTATTACTATGTAACACAACATAAAAAATAGTTTACTGGCAAAACCAGTATCCATGTAATAAGACACATGGTTTTTTCAAAATTACTCGTGCAAAGCCACAGATCAAAATCCGAAGGTTTAAGGCTTTAAGTGCATCTATACACTTGAAGTATTACTAAATATGTGTCGTTTATTACAATACCTTGTTTTTATACGATTAATTTGATACATGCTAACTTAAACAATACAAAAATTATTTTTTTAGTATAATATACTAGTAAAATCAAATAAAATGCAAAACTTAACAAACAAAACATACAAAAAACATACGATAAAACACGATAATTTTAAAAAAAGAGGTGTTATATCATGTGTCAAAAAACAAGCGCGTACCAAAAGTTCTTTTGATTTTTTTGTTGATGCAAGCCTGTTTTGTAAAGCTCGATTTTTAAATATGTAGCAATAGTGTTACACTTATATGAGATATATCAATTACAAAAAAATCTTATATAATTTTTATTTTTTTACGCAACACTTTTTTCATATTTCATTTATTATATTTTGGGGGTTCATTTTTGCTTTTTTGTTTTTTTTGCCATATAAATCATAGTCTTATGTAGATCTTATGGTTTAATAAGTCGTAATATGACAAGTAATTATCCCAATAAAAACAGTAAACTTAGTTTTTGTCGAGAAAAAATCAACTTATAATGCAAATGGTAATATAGATAAAAATGCAGTTCAAAGTTTAGATTATATGCAGGCAATTTTTTGGGTTGCATTTAAGTTTTTTTTATTGTAAATACTAAACTAAAGGGACGTATCTTCTTTTCTATTAGCAAAATAAAAAGTTTAATCAGCGATTTTATTGCAGACAGAAATATTTACGCTGCATGTAAAAAAAATACTTGTTTTTTTTGCGTTTTTTTTTTGCAAAAAAATCAAATTTACTTATTTTATTTTTTTAATATTTTATACTAACTGAACATTTTTAGTATAAAAAAATAGTAAACTTTAAACCAAAAAAAATTTATTTTACAAATGCTATATTTTGTTACAAATAATATCTATTATTACAGAAAAAATAAGGAAAACGTAAAATTTACTATCAGGTATCCCTGATGGTAAAATTTACTATCAAGAAAACAAGTTTGCCTACAAGAAAAAAAATACAAACGTAAAAAAATTGCTGCATACAAAAAATTGACTATCAGCAAAAAAAAATCCGCAACATTGGATGCTAATTTTCTTATCAGAACCAAAATACGACCCTTAAGTTGCAAAGTATATTTGCCTTTTGCATATTTTTTACATGCTTTTAGTTTTGAAGACATTATTAATTGCTAAAAATAAAAGCATCATGCCAATAATTTTTGTTTTGGTTTTAGGAAAAAATGTCTTCTAATGTATTCAAATATAAGTACCAAAACAATTATAGCCTTTTTATCGACTATGACCATCTTTATAAAAAATATCTTTTGCTCAGTTAATAAAAACAATTGATACGTAATTGATCACTATGTGAATCAATATACCCTTTAAATTTTTTACGTCTTGCTAGAATGAGTAAACTGTGTAAAATTAACTTTTTAACACATCTGATATTTTTTACGGCTGTCTCCGGGCGCAAAAAACTGTCGGTTTTGGCCGCATATAATACATTTCAGATAAAGCTGTAAACATTTCTTTTACAAAAAAAAAACGGTTAAAGGATTCCGTGTTTTTTAGTCTTGCAACTATCGTTTTCTGCTTATAAAGTTTTGTATTTTTGTAAAAATACTAAAAATTTGGCTTTTATTTACAGATTACATTCGAAGATGACATTAAGTATTTTTGAAATATTTTCAAGTGCATCTATCAATGAAGACTTATAAAGTCACTTCGCGATATTCTTTAATGCTGATAGATTACTATAAATATATAGGCAATTGAAAGACCGCTATTATTAACATAATATATACAGTTTTTTACATTTACAGCTTATCCTTTAATTAAATTAAGGGTCAAATTTTTTATTGCCCATGGTTTTGAATTTAAATTCTTTTTACCGAATTGTTATACGATTTAAATCTTTATTGCCCATACTAAAAACCATTGACGATGATTCACTAGTGACGGAGTTAGAGGAGAATGCAAATGCAACATATAATGTTGAGATGAGAAAGGATAATTTGAAACCTCATATACGAATAATGTCACCTCAACTACCAAAAAAATCGACAAAAAGTGATTTTTGCTAGAAACAAAGATTTATTGAGTATTAAAACAATATATAGAAAATCAACCAATCACCATAGATAAACTGATTTAAAAGATTGTGGATAGATGAATAACGAAAACTGCTAATATAAAACCAAAAAAAAAGTAAAAAACATGTGTTTCATAGCAGTAAAAACAGACAGAAAGATAAAAGCAACGTATATGAACATCGAAGAACATATTGAGCAATAAACATACATAAAATGAGTTTGAAAAAACGACAGAATGGGTCTGCGTGCCGATTAATGCATAGAAAAGATTGATAAATCAGAAAGAAAAACGTAAAATGAAATTTGAACACAATGTAAGAAGAATGATAAAAGACTTAATAAAAAAGAAAAATCCAGTTTTACAACTGCAGTATGTTGTTTCTAATAAAGAAAAACAAAAGGAAAAAATATTTGGACAATTCTAATACATACTAATAAATGCTACTAAAAAAGATTTTTACAATGAAAAAAAATGTATAAGCATATAATTTGTGCTGCTTTTAAACCGCCGAGACTTATCGAAAATAGACTGTGTAATATTACTGCATAGTTTTACCAGGAGTGTACAATGAAAGCCCAATTGAATGTTTAATAAAAAAATATTTATGTTAAAAATCGGGTTTTTTTTTTTTTTAAATGAAGTTTATTCAAACTTTTAAGGCTTTCTGCTTTTTTTATTTTAGGCGGGGGTTGTAAGTCTACATATTCTAAGTTATCGTATAATAAAGGCTCTATAAATTCCCCGTATATTTTTTTATGTTTGTTTATAGAAGTAACTAGTACTATGCAATACAGAAAGAATAAATTTATGCTATTGCATGCCGCTATTTGATGAAAGCACGGAAGTTCCATAAGAAAGTAATAAATTTTAAACATGTAAAATTTTTAGTATCTTCTATATGCTGTGTATCGGCGACAATTACATATATAATGAAACTGCATAGTCCTTATTTCTTGCAGAAATCTTGTTTTGATATTGAGTTTTTCGATTTTTCATACAAATATAGTTTTCAGTCTATCCCTCTTAGTATATCGTTCCGCTATATGATTCATAGTATAACTATGCAGGATTTAAATAATTTCTACCAGCGGAAGTACTCAAATGGTTTACTTGCGTTGTTAAAAGGTTTGACTGGGTTGTTCGCTTTTAGATTATTTTTCCCGGTTTTCATTTGCCATTTAGCCCGGTGGGAAGGATAAGCGTCATGCAAAAAGGATAAAAACTTATTTCTCGTGTTTATTGTATTCATCAAATGCAAAAATCTTCATTTCCATTTTGTGATGCCGCTTCGAAAAATTTCACACGAATACTTTTTGCTTCAAACTTTTTTTTATGTTCGATGCAAGAAGCTATATACATATTAAAGGTTGTCAGTGGTATAATCGAAATGATCGCTTGTATTATACCTTTGTTTCTATCACTCATAAAAAAATACTCGGGGCTGTTGATACACAAATTTACATTCCTCTCAGTGCCAAAATTTGCGCAACTCACCTCCTTTTCACTCCAAACAACTGTATATTCTAGTAATACATTTTTTTTCTTTGAATCTTGTCCAACAAGAGTCAAAGATACTAGATTAGATTTGTTTAGCAACAACGTTGTATCAAGATATAAAAGTTTGCGATTTTACTAAAGAAAATTGTGGCAAATGGATATATTACTTGTTATCGCACGAAATAACTGTCTGACATGTTGCAATGTTACACTTTGTATTTTGCTTAATTTTTAGTTGCATATTGTTACTAAAGGGCATACTCATTAACTGAATCTTTGAGTCCATCATGTATTCAACAGCGGCCAACGGTGAGCTATATCAAACTGTCATCAATAATATTTTACTGCTATTTCTTGGATTTCTTTAGGGCTGTTGTTTTTCGTCAACAAAATTTGAATTATGCGCATATTATACTTTCTTTCGCGGTTTTGTACTTCCACACAAATTATATATTGATGCATGCTTGCCGCTTTTAGGCTTGTAATGTAGAAATCACATAATCTATTTGTATAACCTAGCTTTATGCCCATGATAACCCGTCTTTTTAGCATCCCAAAGGGCAGCGCGATAAATCTCGTGTAAGAAAAAATACCTGCTTGCTAGGCTCCAATATAATCTGATATATTTTACATATAAAATCATTAATTAAACTTAAAGACGTTTATTATCTCATCTCATCATTTTTTTGTATTTTTCTTGTCCTCAGACCCCGTCTCTAGTGATTTATCATTCATGGTTGTAATTATGGGCAATAAAGAATTAATTTGAAAAACAATAAGTAAAAAATAATTTTATCAGAAAACCATTAGCAATAAATACTTGATTTTGAAATTAAACAATAATTGCGCGTGAATTTCGTAAATTGATCCTTTATACCAGGGCTCTTTAAAAGGGTATTTCTATGTATAAAACCCATTTTTCCAGATATAAGATTTTCGGATATAAAGGCATTTAGGGGTAAATTACAAATTTAACTTACGTAAATTTGCCAAAAAAAATTGTGTAGATGTATCTCTCTGCCGGTTTGCGAAATTTATTTTTTTCACGAACGATTTTAAGTTTTTTGTACAATTATACACCTTAAACATTAAAAAGTTTTTTACCCCAGGTAAACATGCACTACAAACCCATTCTATCTGCTTTTGTTTTTTTTTTGTTTTTTTATATTTTTAAGATTTATATTATGACATCTTCAACAGATACGAACACAAGAAAAAAATTTAAAACCGGTTTTGTAGAAAAAAAAACAAAAAAATCATTTTACAACTTATTAGTTACACTATATGCTTAGGCTGCATCTTGATTATAGCTTGTTTTGACAACTTAATCAACCAAAAAATTAGAAAAACTACAACTTTAAATTATTGCAACTCTAAAAATGTCAAAACCGTGCATTTTTCGTTTATTATAAATGTTTATACATATAAGTTGGGTGTAATCTATTTACATACATACAATGGAAAGAAACCAGTTTATTTTAAGTTAAAAAAAGCTGATAATAT
>JAQFYM010005106.1:0-13916 GCA_034694785.1 Agrenia bidenticulata
ATATTTTTTATGCGTTTTTACTGTGTTTTTTCTGGCGAAAAAAAACCCATGTGTAGGTATCGTACACGCCCTTAGAGAAGAGCTGACGATTGTATTCGTCATAAAATCCATTATTTTCTACTTAAATTGCAAAGTAAACGAAACACTGCTTTTATAAGAGAGCTTTTACAGTGTCGTTATAACATAGTAAGCATATTAGGCTGGATACTATATCTGGATGTTGTTCTTATAAACAATACAAACCATTGTAATTCCAAGTAGCATTAATTAAAAAAGTTATTTGCAAAAACATAATCTAAATGCATATTTTTACTGACTATTACAACATAACATAAAAGAATCAGTATTAAAGCCAATTAAAAATAGTAAAGATATGATTGTTCATTTTTCTTTTGTTCTTATTTAAAGTAGGCCTTGGTATAATTCATAAAATTAGATACAGAAAATTTGGGCAAAAAAAATTGATTGTAACAATTTTTTTGGATACGACTAAATTACGTTATATATGTAATTATAATTAAACGTGTAGATTACCGTTATTATTTTAAGCTAAGGTAGTAATTCGTATTCTTTTACTGATTTCAATATATTAAACGTGTGGTAAGGTTTTTATATTAATTGAATCATGTTTTTAAGAATCATTGTGACTTAAAACAACAAAAAGACAAACAAATTTTACTATAATCTATTATGTATTGTTCTTTATATTGGTTGGAGAATAACTAAATATTTGAGGAGTTTAGTTTTTGCGTGTAGAAGACAGGTAAAAAAAGTAAAACAGTAAATAACAATAATATTACCAATACCCAATTCCTATTTTATAAAAACAAAAAATTCCTAGCACTGAATGAAAGATAACTAGTACTTATTCTAAAGATTATAGCGTAAAAAAAACTCAAAAGATTAATTAAAAGTTCATAAGTGTTTATTATTATCAAGCAATTTTTTCCATATAATATTTCAAATGCCATTGTTTCAGTTTACACTTCTTCTGTAGTTTTTATACAGAATAAATTGCATTTTGTGTAATTTATATTATTCTACAGATTTTATACATCCATTTGAGTTTTTTTTACTTTAGTATGATATACTGATGTCTAAAATAAAAGTTTAAATTTAAATTCATTTTTTTTCCATGTAAAAATTTCTAATCTATGACGAATATATACGTCATTTATCAGGTACAAACGTTGTATGTTTTTGTGTTGTTTGTTGTATTTTCCCCTTTTTTTTATACATAAATGCCCAAAAATTACTTATCTCACCAGTAGATAATACAAAACGAATGTGAAAGCGAGTCGTTTTATATTAATTAGTCCCTATTCGTCATTCTTCATCCTTTTTACGTACTTTTGGTATATAAAATTTAGTCTTTACATTTCTGACATTTATGTGTAATTAGTTTCTATATATTCAATCTTTTTATAGAGTAAGGCTGATAGCTAAAAAGTTTGACCAACAAAACAATATGAGTACACAAGTTCAACCTCGCTAGGGTTTTTGAGCTTTTTTTTTTGTATAAAATTCGCATGGTTTAATGATAAAATATGTAAACATAAAGAAAGTTAGAATCATGCATACCGCATATCGCAAAACAATTTATTTAATTGTCTTCAGTAAAATATGAGTTACTATATTTACTATAGTTGTGCCTGTGTGGCGCAAAGAGTTGTCCAAACGTAAGGGGTGATGGGGCCTGAGGTTAAATTGTCGTTCGACCCGTACCCGCCAGGAGGGAGTGCGCAGAATGATTTGCGGATGGATCGACGCACAATTCGTACTGATTTTCATTTTTTAATTGCAAAAATTTTTGCTTTGAATGTATCAGTTACAAATAGTTAATATCCCTTTTTATCAAAAACAAAATTTTTTTGCGTGTAAAAAGAAGCTGTGAAGTATACAAACACAAAAAGTAGCATAAAAAAGAGGTTTCGCGTTTGTTTGCAAAAACAGATACTGTTACCAGATATATGTATGCAGAGGCTCCGTGAGGGGGGTAAGGTGAACACTTTGTACAGGGCCCCATACGGAAGGGGCCCCCATTAACACAAAAAATATATATAAAGTATACCACTTATAAAATACATGTATTCTACTAATAAATGCGTGTCTCAAATAAATTATAAAAAATTGTGCTGATCATTTTTATTCATAAAGTCTAGTTTGTTGCATATATGTCAATAAGTTTTAACTGTATAGAAGAAAAACATTTATATATTCCAACTATAACAAACACAATACAAAAATGTAGTATATTTGTACAAAAGGCTGTGGGTATACATTCATCTTTTCCAAAAAAAAAAAGAAACGATCTAAAGCCTTTACATACATTATTGAAAATTGACATAGCAAATATATAAATTAAGTGTGTTCTTATTATGAATTCTTTTGAACAAATAATTATATTCATACAATAAAAATACAATGTAAAAAGATAATAAATAAAACACCAAGCGATCGTACATACAAAATTTTTACTTTTTACATGGTTCTATATTTGCAGAAAATATATATATTTTATACGTAGATGACATTTTTTTTCGCTCGAGTACTATAGACTTTTTATCTATAGCGTTACTGTTTAGAAAAACATAAAACTGCGTACTTTACACTAGAAATATAGTTAATTTTAAAGTTAACAAAACTAGCACTTTTTCTTACACAAAAAGCATGCTGGAAATCATTTGCGGCATTGAATATTTGTATATGTGTGATTTTTATCTTTTAACATTATAGTATATAGCAATTAAGACCTTTCGAATAAGTAAATAACGACATTGTCGTTTAATGAAAAATAAATAGCAAACTGTTTCAACAAAACATGTCATTTTTTTTTTTTTATTGCAGTTTTTGCACAACGTGGTGTTAAAAAAATCAATGGGTTTTTGTTAAGAAACTAAAATATGAAAATAAAAAAGTTGAAATTTAAACAAAAAAATATAAAAAAGGAATAGGGTGTGTCTCTTTTGCCGAAAAAAGTCTATGCCAGAAATACCTTTTACTCAAATTATTGTATTGTACATGCTTGTGCACAAAGTGTACATGACGTTATGTACACAAACATAAATGCACATCTGAATCACAAACCTACATATCACATCGGAAATACAACACCTACATTTCAAATAACAAAAAAATTGATATATTTGCAAAAACGGGTTCCGGCATAATCGTTTATTTGCCAAAAAAGACATGCCTTAAATATTTACAAAAAAATCCAACTTTGTTTTTGCGACACGTAAAAAAGGCCCTAAAAAACGAAAATGTATAGGGCCTCAAATTTCTAACGGTGCCTCTGTATGTATGTCATATTATCCGAGAATAAATAAACAATTTTTATTAAAAATATTCGCATCCTATTATTGGTCATTTATATATATTTTTATATTGTATATTTAGTATTTCATTTGTACTAATGTTACAATAAAAACCCCTTTACAAGCATCAAGGCCGCTTTCACTCTTTCTTTGTATCTTTTAAAAGACAATTAATATTTATATGTTTTTTTTTTGTTTTATTTGCATATTGCACTTCTATTGTTTCTATTCCTGCCAAATATTTTATGTCGGCGAGTTTCCGACGACGCCCATAAAAATTTTGCCGGTAGCAAAAAATCGACTTTTCGCCGTTGGGCAGAGTGTCGCTCAACGCAGTGCCGTCATCGAATATATTGAACATAAGGGCTTGTTAAAAAAATTACTATAAATTATATATCTTTTGGTATAATCAAAGCTTGGTAACAGGAAATAAAAATAATATAAAAAGCTATAATTTATATTTGTATATTAAACGTGAGTTTGCTAGTGGCCTGTTATTTTCTAATTGTGTTTATGGTATATCTGGGTACACATCTAGTATATCAACTCGAAATGTTCTTTTTCATAGTCATTACACAACTACCTACCTTTGATATCCCATTTTATACTAGCCTTTGCGTTTTGTGTCCAGTTTGAAACAGTTGCGCTTTTAATCTTGTTTTTTCGCTGCCCCGAGTGTATTAAAGTGTTTCAAGAATATAAACACTCAACATCATTGTAGGAAATTTACTCAACGATATCTTTGCTCTTACGAATTTCTATTACAGTTGTATTATTTACATAAATCGTTTGAACCTTGTATACTGACAATTTTTTATTTTATCTTTTAGTTTGTAATCGTAAAAAACCACATCTATATCATTTTCTTTACTGTCGAAAAACAAGTTTAGTCTGTATTTTAACTATTAAAAACTGTTTACACACACTTCATGTTGACTTTTAATTATCATTGTACATTTATCTTGTAAAAAGACATATTGCCAGACACCAACCTAGTAAATATATAATTTTGCTTGGTTCATTGCAAAAAAAAGACTATTTAATATTTTAAAAAAGAGAATTGTGTGTTTGCTTTATAAATATGATATATTTGACATTATAAAACATGCATTTTTTTATAATTTATTTATTACTTTATTTTTACCAGCGACTTTTGTCATTTATTCTTAGTTTCACGCGTATTTTAAAAAATGGATAAGCGTCTTAATTTGTATGTGTAATGCTTTTTTGATTGACGCCGCTAGTGACATATTCAGTTTGCTCGTGTTCCTTTATTTTATTGCTAAAATTGTGCATTTTCATGGGTAACAAAACAATAGGAAACTGGTACCAAAATTGAGAGGGGAGCAAAATTACCACAAAAATTGGCAGGGCTCCTAAATTACCGGAAATGCGTTAAAAATTTGGTCAACATTTTCAAAATACAATAATTGGATTATTATGCCGGTTTTTAAAAACAGGGTGCCAAATACTCCTAGCCTTGGCGCCCAGAAATATTTTTCAAGCCCTTATAAATGCCCAAAAATCGAACATACATGGTAATGATAAAAAGAACACCATACAGTACAATGTAAAATAAGCATGATATCAGTGCAAAATATTTTTTTTACGAATGTAATATTTTCGTATAACTTTATCATACAAAAGTTGCTCCAGTAATAGTAATCTTTATATTCATTTAACAAGGCATACAACAAGAGAGAGATAACATAAAAGAAACAAGGAAAAAAAATCATAAACGTAAAAAACTTGTCAGCAAATTGTAAACGTTTTAAATGGACAGAAACACCATTCACATTAGATTATTTTTAAGTATTAGAGATTTTAGGGATTGTCATTATACCGTATAGGAAAAAAATTGTAAAAACTTACTATAAGCTATATCGTATGGTTGATAAAAAGTGTATAGTAAAAACAGCTTTGCTTGTTTGTTATATATTTTAGTTGTAAACCACATGTTTAAATATCATAAGTAATGTTGCCAAAAAAAATAAAAAATGAAATGAACGTAAGATTTGTGCTGTATTTATTTTTGTTTACTTTATATATAGAGATAAAAATATATGTTAATATTTAAAAAAACCTTTTTATATAAAAGGTAAGTTGAAGAATACGCTATTATAGTTATAAAGTTTTTTAAAGCCGGGTGTCATGCACAAATAAAAAAAGTTTTTTGTTTCTTGTGGCTATTGCTGCTTTTGTTTTTACAACTTCTTACTCTATTTTTTTCTACCCCGCATAAAAATGATCCAATCAATACTATGGAAAACGGAATCTAGGCTGCATAATAAAAACAAGTGCCTAAAAGGCCATGCAGAAAATATATCGTAGGCAGTAATCTAACGCGAGAATGATTGCTAAGTACACGTAAAAATACTGAATTTTAACCTCCGAAGGATAAAAAACATTATCGGGATCACAAAACCCAGAAGTAAAATTTGAAGGAAAAAAACACCAATGATACCAATATAAAATCACTCATCGGTGAAGAGTATATAGTAGGTAAAATACAGCAAGATAATAGCGGAACTTCATAATAAATACTCTTAGATGTTAAAAACAAAAAAAAAAATATGTAGTTATTTACTTTCGCACTTAGCTGTACGTTACAAAAAACGTCATAAAATATATATCATGAACTGAATTATATATTTTGAGATTTTATATAACGCACTTTAGTCAAAATTATAGCCATAGAAATGAATCCCAAAGGCTTTTTCTAGAAAACTATGTAAAAAAATATTTTTGTAGTGATTTATATTGTAAATTGTATATGCATCACGCCCTTTCCTAACATTTTTCATATGATGTTCTGTATATTTTTTGTAAATTAAGCATGGACATCAACCCATCAAGTTTTTTTTACTTTTTCTCCCCGAGTCTTTCTTTGCGTTTGAATGATGCTTTCATAATTATTCTACATCTCATGACGGTGGCCTGCGGTGTAGGAATGGAAATAGGTAATCATCAACTTGCAAAAGAATGGGGTTTTATTGCGCCTAAATAATATGGCTCGTTCAAAAGATAATTTAGTTTAAGATACATGCATTTTACATGTAGGAAAGGTAAACACCTATATAAAATTATCCATTTCTAACTCTAGTGCCTTGACTGAATTTGTTTTTTTTTCGTTATATTATAAGGTTTGGAGCCCATAAATAGTACTAATACAATCATTTTGGTACAGTTCTTTACCGGCCAGATTTATTGAATTTAAAAAGAATGCAAATCCCATGCATGAGGTATGAATAAAATTTCATTCATGAATTACAAGATTTAAAAGCTGCGTGTCATTTGCACATAAAGCGTGTTGTTCCGTAAATATTTTTATACGTCACAAAGAATAGATTTTAAATTTTTTCATAGTTCAATCGCTTCAGCAACAGGGTTTAGTATTAAATATATTTCGTTTAGTTCACTTCAAAAAGATATTTGGGCAATAAAATCTCCTATGACAACAAATTTTCTCAATTTTGTTTCTTCAATCAATAAAATATCGGATCACTGTGTAAATTTTGCGCAGGATGATATTCTTTATAATATTACTAACACATGTACTTTGTACGGAGACACTGGTTGCGACAATTGAAGTAAGATTAACTTATTTAGTATGTATTTAATCTTCCTTTAGATGTAATTGTCTCGCATATAAGGTTGAAAATATGGCAGAACGGTGATTAATAAACTTGAAATTTTTTGCACATTTTTCTAAATATATAAAGTTACAATTATTTTTGCAAGTATTTGCAAAAAAAGATGTGTTTATAGGCACCACTGCCTGCTAATGATGTGCCTGGTGGTTTTGCGATCTATTAGCACCCAAGCGCCACGCATATTGCGCGAGTTGTCGTTACAATGCCTGATTTTTCTTCTGTTCCAATATTCGAAATAAAAATATTTATCATCTAACAATATACTCCCTACTTTTTTTATTCTCCTCTATTGAACTTGCATCGATAAATATTAGTCCAATTGTTTTATCCAGTGAAATGCTGCAAAATTAATATATGTGAGCCTTTGACGTTGCTCCAGATATCTGTTACTATATTATTTTAACTGCGGAACTAATTTTTTTTTATGAATATTATCTTCTGACCCATCATATGCTGATTCCAAAAAAGAACAGGCATCGTTTTATGCCGATGCTGTTTTTCAGGCAGGTCGAATTTCTTTTAACAAAGTACTTTTAAAATTGTGATTTTCTAGTAAAGATACATACCTGTTTATATAAATCGTGTAGCAAATAGTTTATCTGATTAATTTCTCTTTTTATAAAATTGCGTCGCACCATTTTGTCATTGTATTCTTTTCATTTTTCGTTTTTACAGATTTGCTTCTAATATACGTTAGATTTGCTATCCCGTTGTTGGTTTCTATAGTTGCAGGTATTATCCTTAATGCTGGGCAATTTTCCTTGCTTTTTGCAGCATGCGTGTACATTTATGCATATGCTGCAACAACCTTTCCATATTTTTAAAAGTCATTTATATTACAATTGGTACAGAATATTTTTCTGTTTTTTCCTTTACCGATATGTACTACGTCGCCATTTGTTGGCATTGTGGGGCTGTATAAAACATAAAAAAAATATAATGCTGTGCCTAGTAAGAAAATAAAAATGCATAACAAACGCTCAAAATTTCTAAAAATAATATTCAGCATATAGATATATTTCAATACACTAACTATAATGTATAGTAAAAACCACAATTCCATGCAAATTTATATCAAATATTAAACGTACATCAAGACGAAAGCATGTTTGATTGCAGTGGAAATATTAAATGTGTTGTATGTCGTCTTTTTCTAGGCTTTTTTGGAAGCTCATTATGACACAGTTTTTACAAATTGTTGTTGCATTATTGCCCCGGTAAGAATTTCAATAATAAAAAAAAACTAAATGGATTATTTTAACCTAGTAATATTGTTAAAATTACATTTGAATGTGTTATAAACTAAATTTAATTTTTTCTGCATTATTTTTACTTTTTTACAGTCCATTTTGTTGGATTCTTTGGCATTTTCTAATTTTTGGCGTCCAAAAAAATGTATCCTTGGGCGCTAAAGGGTAAAAAATATGTAATGAGTTTGATTGTTTTTCTACTCAAGTCTTATTTTTTATTAAGTTTTAAAGTAATAAAAAATCTTTTTTAACATAGGCAATGCTTTATATTTTTATTACGCTTACAATGTTAGTGCAAAATAATATACGCTTACTATTCACTTACTATACCACGCGTACTTTATCGTACGATTGAGACGCTGATGAGCTATCCGGTAAGTTTTGAATACGGGTACTTTTATATAAACTTAACGCATTTTTAGAGGGAGCCGTTAACATTTAACTGTTGGAAATTTATTAGATAATTAATCTTAGAATGACATAGAAAAAAATGCTTTTGTTAAATATCTGTTTTTACGTTTATGCCAAGATGAAAATTCCAGTTTTATGTATGTAACCAGAGATTTTTTGATAATATCACAGTTTTTTAGTAGCTAAAAATTACATTGTAAAATGTATAAACATACTTCTTGTATTAACAAACATAAAATGTTGTTTAAAAAAAAATTAACCCATCTATCCATTCATCTATGCAAAACATTGCCTTCTTTGACATAAACATCAATATTTTACGTGTTTATTTAATATCATAATAAAGTTTTTTTTACATTTTAATTTTTGTTGTATTAATAAAACACCTCATTTGAGAATATGTACGCAACAACACAGAAAAATGTACAATTATATAAAGAGAATAATAAACTGAGTCCATGGTGGTTTATACTATACAAATTAGAAATAAATATATGTGTAATTTCGTCAAGTTATTTCGAATTTGATAGAACCATGATGATTAAGCTTATATGTAGGTGACATATGTAGACATATATATGTAAAACCGTGTTTCTATGTTTTTAATTGATATACTACTTATCTTGATATAACAAAAATATGATTAATATAGAAAAAAAAAATATTGGAATTATGTTGTGTTTTATATCAGTCATTACTTGGCATAGCTGCGCTGCCAAACAAATGTTGTTTTTTTTCTTTTTTGAGCAAACTTGCTTACTTTTTGTCGGCCAAGAGCAAGCTCAAAATATGCATTTTTTAACTTTAAACTAAATCATTTGATTAAATATTAAATATATTGATGCTAGATATATACATTACAAAACTTTTTGTTTCGTAAATTATTTTTATTTTATACGCTGCCAAACTTTTTTTTTAAAACGATAAATAAATCCTGCAAGTTAATGTTCTTGTGAAAAAGCAACAAGAAATACATAATATCGTATTATTTACAAAACTTCTTTTTTTTATTGAAAAACACAAGGAAACGGGATTAAAACCTTTAATGTATCTTTTTTTTATGTTTTATATGTTACCTTTGTTTGTTGGCAAACGAACAAGATGTTTAAAATGTTCTATGTATTTAAAATTAATTTGCTTTTAAGGTTTTTAATCTACCCAATCAATAATTATATCTGCAAACTATCAAAAGATTCTTATCATCTTCTATCTTTGATTACAATATGGAGTCTAAGACTCTTACATCCCCCTCATCCACCACGGGTGCTTATGCATTGTTTTCCGTCGGTCTTTTTATCATACCTGTCAAATCTGTCAGTAAATATTAATGACCAGATTGGAATAACTGAAGTGACTCACCTAGCCTTGTCCATGGTATTTTGGCAAATAAAGATATACAACTAATATTCAGTTATAACAGAAATACCTGTCGGGTCGATCCAAACTCTCCACAGCGCCTGAATGACCCCTTAGGCTGGCAAACTCGGCAGAAAAAATAAAAATAACACAATAAAACAAGATGAAAAAGCAAAAATAATATTTTCTACTATATATAATTTTGTTTAAAGGTAATAAAAAGGTAAATGGTTAAGGTACGGGTTGAATTAGGGTTAGGGTTGATTGATAAAAAAAATTAAAAATTGATAAAAATAAGAAATAAAAACAACAACTTTGTTAATATTGAAAAAAGCTCGTACAATAAATCTACAAATTATTTTTCACCTCGTTTTTGTTATAAACCATACCCCCCCCCTAAAAATGTACCATGTCGAGTTTGCCATACCCTCTTTTTAGGGCCGCTGGCGAGTTGGCCGCATCTCACCTGGCCGCTTCCCTGTATTTGTGTCACACTGTAATATTGATTCAATTTAGGCTCTTCTGGCCCTCTCCAAGGTCTTTTGCCACTGCGTTTTTAACGTGGGTTGGCCCCACGGAGAATCATCTTAAATCCTCTGCTCCTTCCAGTTGGGATGTTGGGGTTGTTTGTTGGCAATCAAAAAATATGTTCAAAATTTTTTATTATATAAAACTAATTATCTTTTATGGGATATTAGTACATCCAATCGATTAATATATCTTAAACATAATCAGAAGAGTCTTATTATCTTCTATCTTTGATTAGAAATATGGAGTCTGAGACTCCAACAGTATACTAATTTCTCTGCTGTTCAAATAAACATGTCTGATTTGGCAAAAATTTAATTAGAATATGCCTAGAGATAATTTTATATACAAAGAAGACATAAAGTCATGTTGACAGTAATGAGCATTTATTTATATTCATTAAACTAGTATCATCATTTTTTCTACTCTAAGCTACCGGGTTTTGCGATCAAAGTGACGAGTTTTTGCAATCAAGTGACAAATTTTTGCAATCAAAATAAAAAATTTTTGCAATCAAAATGAAAAATTTTTGCAATCAAAATGATTTTTTTTGCAATCAATATGGAACGGTAATTTTTCCTCTGCAATTAAAAAAAAATGTTTTTTCACTTATTTGCATGCAGTTTTGTACAAAATTCTTTTTAGGATGTGCTTATCAGGAAGACATTAAAATATAAAAATATTTAAAAATTAAACAAAATATTATAAAAAAAATAAAAAAAAACATATTTTTAAATTTCAGAAAAAACTTGATTATGCGTCATAACGTCAAAAAGACATAATGTCAAATGTAACATAACATCAAATACAGACAGGCGACATAATGTCAAAAACTAATAAACGACAAAATATCAAATAAATCCATTAAAAGCAACAAATACAATTTCTAATATAAATCAAACAAAACAACAAGTAAATAGTAAAAATATCGATAACTGTAAATAGAAAAATATCTGGTCCTACGAACGAGCGTTCTTTCACTGTAAAAACATATGTTGTGTAATACATACAATATATTATTTTTTCGAAACATTTACTAACGCAACATATCATTTTGTTTTACTGTGTCTATTCTAATTTAGCCTATGTGACCTACCTTTCTTGTTAAATATACAGTCTTAACAATATATACCCAAGCAATTGTGGCTATAAATGCTATACATTGTGCAAATTTGCGTTAGAAATGGCATGCGAAATACAATTGTAAGAAGCATATAAAACTGAATAGATATTAGTTATTTATACAATTAAATATTTAGGCCGGCTGTATGGTTGATAACTGTTAATATTATGTATAAGAAGGCTTTTTTAGCTCCTTACACTACAATAAAATGCATAATTTTTTGTCTTCTGTGAATAAATAAAATCCTATTGCGAATATGTTTGTATATGAGCGCATATACTAGCAATTTAACTGTATATAACTAAATTTAGTAAACGCTTGCACATATTATAAAGCAAACTGAAACTAATGTTGCAAAAAGTAAGACAATCCAAAGAATAAAAAGTATTTATTTGATTATTTTAGTAAATATGCATTTCTAAAAATACGGATTAAGCCCATTATATTTAGCAAATCTTTTTTTTTTGTCTTTCACGTTACCGTAAAGTCTTGATAGTAAGTTGTAAATCTTGTAAACTAAGGAAAAAAATTATAGCACCAAACACGAAATATTTGGTCTTTGACTTAAAATTGGCACTTTTTTTTTATTGCCTTTAAATTTTTCTTACTATTAAGACTGAATGGATACCCGATCATATTTTTGGCATAAGGGAACCTTCAAGATAAAGATAACTTTTTTGGCCGGTTGAATGCTTTGTTTTTTTACGAAATTAAAAAAAATGGCGTTCTTATGATATAAAATATTAAAGAATTAAGTAAATCATGCATGAAACAATTTCACGATACTATTTGCTGTTTTTTCGGGTTACCAAATAAAAAAAAAAGTCAAAAGAAATAAGAGTAAAAATGTTTGTATTAAAAAACGAAATCTTATTTTTATGTTAAATTTGCTGATATATTTCTTCAGTAATCCATAATAAACCCTGGTTGGAATGATGAACATATATTTCGCAATCTTATATCCTTTTGTATGTCGCAGTTGCGTCGTGTTCTTGGTGCACTTCCATTTCGTAGTCGGGTTATTTCTCTCTCAGTATTTGCCTGTTCTTTTTTCAATTCATCTAAGAACATATATATATCAGGCCTATTTGTGCCTATTATGGAACTAAATCGATTGTTCCAGCCTTCAACCCCATTATTTGTTCTTGGTTCTTGCTGCATGGTTCTAGCGTAAACATTCCAAATGTGTACGGCAATATATGGTCCTGTTTAAGTGTTTGTATTGGCTAAATCCTTTTCTATATAAGTGCGTTTAAAACGATCAAGAATCTCTTTTATTTCTAGTATTCAATATTATAAAGCATATTAAATGCTGGTCGTACATATGATAAAGGTACGAATGCCAGCGCTGCAATTATTCGGGCCTGTAATGAGAATGTTTGGTTAGTAGCATGCAATGTTGAATATCCAAGATTTTGTACAAGTTTTCGCAGGGCTTGTCTAAAATGAAAGTAGCAAAAATCATGTTGAATATATGGAAGAGTTGTTTGCATTGCTGCCATAACACCGAGTTCCATATCAGAAGTAAAGTTAACAATATTGCAGCACCAGTTTTTTGCTGACATTATATGCAGAAGCGTGTTAATTATAATATTATAAGTATTTTTTGTTTTTCTAGTTGTTTAACAATAAACTAACGGGTAACCTGATTGTGACAATATCCATGAATTGTGTACAGTTGATAGAATTGTTGTATTGATACTGATAGGGCTACACGTCAAGTTCCATCTCCAAACCATCGATGTGAATTTACAAGATGTAAAAAATTATCTAAAGTTGCAAATATCCATAGTATTTCATCGTTTCTATATCCAAAAGCAACCATTCCTTTCCATTAAATACACACTTGTATACTTGTGGCAAGTCTTCTTCTATTAAAGTTGCTGGTACAGAGGGTCGAGTTTTTTTTCTTGTTCTTTGGATTATTCTTTGTAATGCTGAATTTCCTAGTATATACTCGATAACATCAATATCAATATCTGACGAAACATTGTTAATAACTACAGAGGTTGTTCTCGTTGGTTCATTTGCCGCTGTTGTCTTTACTTGATTTCTTTTAATGATTTCCTTAGTTTCACCTTTAGATGGAGAATTATGTTCTGTATGCGTAGTCGGGGCATCCTTTACAATATTGTTGTTTTCTGTAGTGCAAGTGATTTTACATTTTTTGCACTTCCAATATATTCGGTTGTTTGCTTCATTTTTTTTAGAAAATGATAATGATGTCGTACAAGCATTGGTTTTCCTTTTCTAGTTTTTAAAAATTCCATTTTAAGGG
>JAQFYM010005107.1:0-13912 GCA_034694785.1 Agrenia bidenticulata
ACAATGTGCATTCGCCTTTAGTATATAAAGAATTTATTGATCACTTGAACAAATTAATTGTAAACTAACGCGCTTTAAAAATTTTTTGACAAGTAAATGTCAAGGCAAAATGAGAGGTCACAAAATTCCAAAAAGAAATCATGCCAAGTAAATTTTTTACTATTTATAATGTTTTGACATTCGGTATTTTTCTATTATTGGACATTTTAAACTAAGAAAGAATCCAGGGGAACAGTTATTTTTGATAAAAAATGAATTTTTATTAGAACATAGAGAATTTTTGTATATAATCATAAAAAGAAGTCTGGACTTTCTA
Source organism: Agrenia bidenticulata (assembly GCA_034694785.1). Classification (NCBI taxonomy): domain Eukaryota; kingdom Metazoa; phylum Arthropoda; class Collembola; order Entomobryomorpha; family Isotomidae; genus Agrenia; species Agrenia bidenticulata. The sequence continues at coordinate 317 of JAQFYM010005107.1, forward strand.
GATACAAAATCTGTGTAAAATAATTTTTAATTTAAATATAAAATTTAAATAATAATAAATATAAAAAAAACATAAATGCACGCATTTGATCCTCACTGCGGGGATTTGCAAATAAAAAAAAAATTGTATGCAAAAAAACCAGAAAAATGGAAAAAAAACCAAATCTGGTTTATGGTTTTTTATATAGAATTGCAAAAACCAGAAAAATGGAATCTGGTTTGAAAAAAAATGAATTGGCAACGCTGTAATTAGGGCTTTTAAAACCCGAGTTGTGAGTTTTGAGTTCGAGTTGTTCACTTTTTAAAAAACGAGTTTCGAGTCGAATAATTAGAGTCTTTTAGAATTTACCAAAGTATTCGTGTTAAAAAATCATTTATAGTCCAAAAACGCATCACAACGTGTTTACGACTTTTAGACACATTGTTTCTGCAGTTGATGCTCCTCTGCAGTAAATAAATGTGCTGAGACGCAAAAAAGCGGTCTAACAGTATTTATTATGCCTTTTTTTGATTTTCCTAATTATTTAACTAATGATTTTTTTTATAATAATAGTTTGTTTATAATATACAGTAAATATGGTTTGAAGAAAATAGCAGCACGAAAAACATTTGAAACTGGAAACTTGCGAGTTTGTGAGTTTCGAGTTAGTTACGAGCAAGTTAACATGTAAAAAATGTTACCGAGTCACCGAGTCACCAAGTTTCGAGTTTTTAGTTTGACTGACTGAAAACCCTAGTTGTAATGCATTTGCTTTCGTTTCAAAACTTGCGATACTTTACAAATATTACGATAGAAGTACCAAATATCGGCGCATTAAAATAATTTTTGGTAAATTTTTAATAGTAGGGGTTCAATTTTAATTCTTAAAATATAGACAAAAATGACCAAAAAAATAAAGAAAACTTATGAGAAGATATATTATAATCATTAAAGATTTTTCTGAAAGCATGAAAGTATTCCATGAGGTATCAATTGGATCCATGATTTGGGCGCAATTTGCCTTTTTTTTTATAGGTTTATTGACATGTAGTATATTTATACAATATATTGAGCTTCAATTATACTCCGTTTATACGTTATCATTTTATGTTTATTTTGCAATGATTTGTTTGCTGTATATTTTTGGTGGGAAATTGGACCCTCACTATTTAAAAACTTAATAAATTTTAAATATAAGGAAACCAATTTTCGATTTCCAAGCATAGACAAAAGTAACTAGATAATGAAAATAAATATTTATATATTTACAATTTGTACCATCCCCCCTCAATTTAACCTCGGTAAAATTCAGAAAGCGAAGGTCCACAATCTTAACAAAAAGGCACAAAAAAAAACAGTTGACCACCAATATACATGACTTTATATGTATAAAAAATACTTGCCCATTTACAGACCAGTATCAACCCATACCTTTACATAAAAGATTGCGAACCTCGAATGTATACTAAAAGCAATTTTGATTTTGTTATCCTGTTTCTACCGATATATTAAATCTACGAAATGGTTTCTGCAGTACAAAAACAACTTTTATATACTAAATAATATTTATATTATCACTTTTTGTGTTATATAATAGTATAAAATCGATCCTGTTTGCAATTTTGTCAAAGTAAGTCTACGTATCTGTGTAATGCTTCGTAACTAGCCTAGTTAAAATTTTTTTTATACATTTAACAGTAGTTCATGCACTCATTTTATATTTTTTTACTTTCAATAAGCTTTTTATGCAGATGGTGATAAAAAGACCTCCCCCTTTAATATTTAATAATTACCCTAGACAAAGGCGTCACGCGTTGTTTTAATGGTGTATATGTCAAAATCAAGTTAATTTTGTATTCTTAAGCATTCTTATTATGTAGTTTTTTTTTATAGATATGTTTTAAATGAAATCTACGCCCAGGTTCTGTAATTTCTTTTTTTAAAGCATGTAAAAGCTATGAACGAGACAGTTTTTTATGTTAAGAGAAATGCTAGTTCTTTTACGCTTATCCACTCTCGTAGGATATACCAATTTTATAAAATACGACGATTTTATATAATTCTAAAAAACCCTCTACCAGTTTAACCGAAATATGCGTAAAAATGTCTCGTGATTATTTTAAGCATAAATGCGTATACAAAATACCCTTTTATTTTTTTTATTGTTTATTGGCGGAAATAATTTACCTCTCTTTATTTTTTACGTTTGCATATATGCGTTAAAAAATATTATTTATGTTACATTTTTAGTATTAATTAAATTTCTAAAATGTTTTCCAAGTTAGCGCAATTTTTTTTTGATTTTTCATGAATTCGTTGAATTTAAATAAAATTTATTAATTTTTACACGTTTTTTGCAGTTTTTTCAGGTCTTTATAAAATTTTAAAAATTTGTTAATAAAGTCGAACTATTATGAGGATATGATTTTGTAAAAAAAATGACAAAAATTACAACCCTAAGCAAACTTATTGAAATTTTATTTTTTATTTTAAGCTGTTAGAAACAACCTCTTTTTTATTGTAAAAAAAGTTAAAGATCACCGACAAACAAAGTTAACTTTATAAAAAAGAACGAGGGTGCTTAACTTACGTATTTTTTTATACTTTGGATCTAAAAATGTTAGATTTGTTTTTTGGGCATTTACAACTAGAAAAGTGGATATGTTAGAGGTTGGATATAGAGAGGTTTCACTGTTTTGCAAAATTAATAACGTTTGTAATTTTTAGAATTTTTATTAATTTTTTAATATTTTTTTTTGAAATCTAAAAATGTACCAAATTTACCATAATACTAAAATTTTCTAATTTTTTTCAATTTTTTTATAAATTTTTCGAACTTTACGAAAATTTATGGTTTTTTTTATATTTGACAATCACACCTGAATCTTCTAACTTTCAGAAATTTTCCATTGTGAATTTTTTTCTGATTTGATAAATATTTAAAATATTATATTAAATGTTCTAAAGTACGCACATTTTTTTTCTTACTTTTTGACTTTTCTAGAATTAAAAAATTGTTCTCGAAAGGGGTATTTATCTTTTGTTCTTTTTATATATATTTCAATAATTTTAGAAATTATTCATGAACGTTTTATTTTGTATTTATTATTTTTGGTTCAAAATACTTAAAATATACTATAATAGATACAAAGTTGCAACTTCTAGCCTTATTAAAAATATCTTAAATTCTCTCGGTTCTTAAATAATAGTAAATAGAAATTAGTCTTTGTGTACCAAAACCAATAGGGCCAATAACCCGCAAAATTGACAATTAAATATTCTTTATATGCCTTAAAAAACGGTTTTATATAATACGCTTGATATTTGACTATTTTATGTCAATTTAGGGCCTTTTTCTGCTTTATATACAACCCAAATATGTGCTACTAACAGCCGCAAACTAAACGGGGGAATTGCCTTCGAAGCTCTCTGGTAAAAAGGGTTCATTCTTGTTTTTTTTATCAAAAATCTTTAAGGTTAGAAATATACATATTTTTTTAACTTTAATTTTATTTCTAGAACTTTAGAGAATGCCGTTAAGACTTTCTTCTATTATTCCCACCCCCCTGAAAAGTTATTCTTAGTCCGATCCTGTTCTTAAAAGAACATACAACAGCAAATAAATACTAAAAAAGTCTAGTAGCATCTATGAATAAATTTGTCATTGATAAAAAAAAAATTAAATATCCTTTTTTTTGTTATTATGGAATTATGTTCAAAAAGTTTTATAGTATTTAAAATTTTAAATTTTATCCGCAAAAAAAAAGTAAAAGAATAAAATTGTTTTGCTTTAAAGACCATTTTACCTTTAAGAGGTTGATTTTTATGTTAAAAGCATCTAAAATATTTGTTAAAATTTATAATCTGTTTATTTATAGAGTGTACATAACTTAATAATTTGCGTGAGAAAAAGCTTCTGAAAAAAAATTTCTATTATATTTTAAGAATAAAAACGCAAATTTTTACAATATAATTACATGTAATGCATAAAAGATTAAATGAACTTATACTAAAAATCAATGGTTATCTTAATAAAACCAGCTTAAAGGAATTTATGATCTTTTAATATATAATCACTTTTTTACAAGACAAATCAACACGAATTTATTTTTGTTTTTTTGATTTTCTAATTTAAGCATACAGAACGAGGCATAAAAAAATACGCGTATTTTTGAAAACTTTGCTTCTAATTCCGTCAGTTTTTAACACTTATAATATCGTGTCGATATATTAAACACTGTAATTATATTATCCAAATGTGAGCCCACTAAATTGAAATAAAAAAGATTCTTCATCCACTGGTTTCAACAAATTGGATGTGACAAGTGCAATTTTTTGTATCAAAAAAAAATGCTTTAAATTGATATGTTTATTAATTTTCAAAGCCCTAGCATGTAAAACCATTCCGGGAAATACCGAGCGTTATAAATTTACATTTAAAAAATAGACAAAAAAAAACTGTAAAATGTAAAATTCTACGACTTTTTGGTGTGTATATCATAACCGAAAAAATGATCTCAATGTGTAAACACAAGCCTTTTACATTTTTTATCGAAACATACAAATGAAAAAATTAGGCCATAGTAGTTTACGTCAAAGTTTCGGATTTTGAAATTAGGACTTAAAAATAAATATTTTTCCAATCATGCTCTTTACTTAAATATAAAAATCATTGCATTTAAAGTACACTTTTTTCTACGTTTCTCTAAAAATTTAGCTCTTTAATTGTTCTTATGTACAGGAATTCCAGATATAGTATGGAATATGGCAGAAATTTATGTTTATGTTGTACCCTTTATGTGTATTATAAAAAAAACTAAAAATTTCGAACAGGGCTTATTATCAGGTTTTTACTCTAGTTCTTGACTAGGGGGGTGAGGCAGCATTTTTTTAAAGAAAACGGAGTAAGGATATAGGGTATGAAAAATCAAAAGGGACCAGTTAAGTAAAAAAGAGAACCCTACACGATAAAAAAATTTAAGTACGTCAGTTCTAAAAAATACATAAGACAAATGTAAAGTTACATAAGAGACCATATACTTGCGAAAGGTTCTCATATATGTACTTGCAAAAAAAAACAGGCGCTAAAAGGCATTTAAAACACAAAGGCATTACAAAAAAAACGTGTATAAAATACAACAAAAATGACCAACGTTTCTCCTGGCTAGTTTGCGAACGCACGAAAACTATAATATTATATAATATAATTTTGTGTATAATGCAAATTTTAACCCTTTAATCCCCGAGCATTTTTACGATCCCGTAAATATTAGAATTTGATCTTATAATACAGCATTTGCGATCAGTATAAAGAAATTAAAATATTTTATGGATACAAGTGTAGTGATTACTGCATTATGAGCATCGCATAACTCAAGAAAAAGCATTTGCACCATTGGCAACTAATTTTATAATATTTCGATGATTGCTTGAGCAGACAGAAGGATAGTCCGTTTATAATCTGACAAAACAAAATAAAAGTTATAATTGTATTGTAATATGCCATTCCTATATAAAAAACTTTTAATAAATATATTTATCAAGCCCTATTGTTTTTTCCGTATTTATTGAAAGAGATACAACAACAATAAAATGAGTATTGGTATAAAGAATTTTTTAATACCTTTGCTTGTAAACTTTGATACATTTAAATGATATATTCATCGCTTTTGTAAATGTTTAGAACGAATAAATAATTAGTGTTTACATTTAAAAATGTACTATAAATATGTAAATTTGTTAGAATTCATGTTTTATATATATATTATTTCCTATCAATGCCTTAATACATATTTAAAATTTTTATTTTATAGAACAATGAATACAAAATCCATTATATAACTTACTTTGCATATATTTAATAGTTGATTACTCATTACGTCTATTTATTTGTTACTTTCTATTCTCTACCGTTTAAATTTCCTATATTATCTTCTCGTTGTTTTCACCGACTTACTTCCTTTTAAAGGGGTATAAAATTTTAGAAAAATCGGATTAACGGCACTAATATTTTAATAAATCGATTCTAAATGAAAGATCAATTTCAAATTATTAAATCTAAAAAATTCGCATATTCGGACTAAAGGTTATCTTACATTGCGGACGCATTTAATGCGCGCCACTTTTTTACGCTGCAATTATGGCTCCCTTGTTTTTTTAAATTATGCAAACAGGCCGTATCTAAACAGAAATTATATTGTTTTTGTGCGTATTGCGAATATAGATTTCGTTTGTTTGTTTTTCGGTGTTCGGCTTTTATTTTATTATTCATTTAATATAAATATGTTTTCGTCATTATATATCTTTTTATTATTTCGGAAAGTTAGCTTGCGCCATAGATAGGAGCATAAAGATATAGAACAACTGAAAATACATTCTTGCGCACATTTTAATATTATTAAAAGCATATTGAACGCGTTAACCGCACAACAAATAATTGTAGATATATATAAATAATTTTCAAAACACAAACATGTTATAAGTACATTTTTTCTCAAGTAAAACTCTTTTATTTTTGTATAATGTGTATGAAAATTATTATATTTCATGTTATATTTTATTTAGACAATACCGCTTTATCTATATTTTACAAAAAATTGTCGTCCGGTAACAAATCATTGTGCCTGTGTAAGAATTCTGTTTATCCAAAAATTTAAGCTAATATATTGCATTTTACAATTATGCTGTTATGTTTTTTTTTTTTTTAATTCGTACATATTTCTGTAGTCTTATGTATAACCGCAATAAAATACGTATATATATTTAAAATATTTTATATACATTTCGGTTTTAAAATCTTTGCAATTCGACAAAAAATTTTATAAAATTACAAGAAAAATAGAAATAATGACGTCCGTATTTATGCGGAGTTCAGCGTGTTGAATTTATACCTGTGTATAAATCAGTGCTGATTTTTTTTGATTTTGATTCTTTTGATTTTCCATTCAATGTTTCCTATACGGCCTTCGAGAGTAAGAGAAGTATATCAATAAAAAAACAATACAATATAGATTTACCGTTTATAATTGAAGCTTGATATAATAAAAAAATACAACAATTGAGCAGGAGCAAAAATTATTGTTTTTTTACGCATAAATAATTACTCATATAGGGAAACGAGTAAAATGTAATGACACACTAAACAAAAAAATACCCTTGGAACTAAGGATGAAAGGAAAAAAAACTACTTTTTACAATGTATGTACTGATTTGTGTATTTTATGTACATCCAGATACAAGCGTGTATGTGCGGAATTTCATGATATGTTTTGCGCCTATTTTAAAGGCTCTATTTATATAGTCTTTTTTTTTTGTCATAAAACTTAGTTTTAAATGAAAAAAAAAGTTCATTGAGTCCACTCTTTACATGATTTATGCATAAAAAGTCACCCGCAATTTAAATTTATATTTTTTATGTTGCAAAAACATCTTAAAAAATATTTCATGTTAATTTTCTGAAAATTATGTTTTAAATAGTAAAATACTAAAACGAAAAATTTTTCTGCTTTTATATGTAGAAAAATGTAAAAAATTATAAATAAAGAAAAGTTTCGTAAATTTTAGTTAATATATTCACGCACAAATTTGACAATAAATGTTTGCAAAAGCAAAAAAAAAAAAATGTTTGTTTTGCGCAGGCGCGCAAACTACAACGTCAAACGATATTAACAGCAAAAAAAATAAATAATTCAATTGAAATAAATTGCGATTTTAATATTTTTTATCGCATATTACCTGATGTATAACTATCGATATAAGCATAAAATTATTTGAAAAACATTAAACCGCTTTTTTTTAGTATAAATAATTCAAATTCTATTATTTTGCTATCATTTTGAAAAAAAAATATTGTAATTAAATTATTCTTTTTAATCGTATATACGCTCTCAGCGCCTTGCAAACGAGAGAAATGCATTTCTTGGCATATAAATAAAACCCTTAATACAATAGAAATTTTGAAAAATCGTTTCTTAAACCTAGCAAGTGAATAAAATTTGTATGATAAAATTTATAAATTCAGTCTTTTGATTTAATATAGTTTTTTTTGTTGTGATAAAATTAAATTTCTATCAGCAATAAGTTATACAGTCAAAAAAACTTTAATAAAAAACCGATTAAAAAAATAAAAAGTCTTTAATATAAATTTGAGTGTACACAAAGCGACAACAAAAAACAGAGTTGCATAGTAGTCTAAGATAGCTGGGTGGTGAATGCTTTTTTTTTGTGTTAAAATTGTCCAGTTAATGACTTTTTTTTGTAATGTTGTGCCTTTCACAACAAGTTTCTTATAGACGAGCACTTCCCTACAAATGTTTTATTGTTTTATGCACTTTTCAAAAGCAGTTATTTAACAGCTAGATGCATTTTATTGTATTATTTCTAAAAAAACTGATTTTTAAATTATTTTATAGACGACAGTTAATATAAAAAACGGGAATTATTTTGCATTATGTTCGCTTTTTAAAATATATTAACACTATAACATACAGTGGCGTAGCCAGGAATTTTTCGTGACCAGGGCTAGTCAGAGTTTTTTTTAAATATTGCCTAAAAACGTAATTTATATCGTAAAAAATTAATTATTTTTTTTTGAATTTTTTTATGTTAATTGTTTTTTATTTTAGATTTTTTTAGCAAAAAAATCTCTGCACGGTAATAGACCCCCCCTTAAATTCAGGCGCAGTTTTTTTACAAGGGGGGAAGGGGCTCAAGCCCCCCTAGCCCCCCTAGCCCCCCTAGCCCCCCCTCCATTTCCTACGCCACTAATGACATATACAGGTTAATTCATGTTCTTTTATATTACACACTCAGCAATATTATAATAAATGCGCTTACTGCAGTGTTAAAAAACAAAATAGCCAGTATATCATATATTTATAAAAAACATGCCATAAACTGCGATTTTGTGTTTTCTGCTTAGATTTGTCATTTTTCCACGTTAGAAAAACATGTTTAATAGCGACAACGATATTGTTGCTTTGGTTAAAATACTTGTAAAAAAGTATAATTTTTGCAAGAATATAAATGCTGCTTGAAAATATTAAAGATTTTGTAAACACGTTATAAAACAAGACACTTACCCTAAATTTCGCTATTCAATCAACTGCAAAAATCATTGGAAAATAAAACAAGAAATTAAAAAAGACTTGTAGAATTGTGTAAATTAACAGAGGAAAATATTTTTTATTACGCATTTTTTCAGAAAAACATCTAGAGACTAATTCAGTTTATTTTGACATATCGGCAAAAGAAAAAACTTTTTCTAGTACTTTAGATATGATTATGACGAACTTTGCATTTATCGTAAGTTTTTATAAATTAATTTTTGCAAAATAATTTTTTTAATAGAGGAATGGTCTGGTCTTAGTTTTTTGCAACAGTTTTCAGAGGTGTCATGGCTCTGTGCCTCGGTTTTTACTTGACTCATCTTAAAGCCACAATCTGCTTTATACGGCTAAGTAAGCCAAAAAGAACAATTATTTGCCAGAAAAATCATTGCATGATCCGTAGACGCATTTAATATATAAAAGATACATTTTTGTTCTGATTTCGTAAAATTTAAAAATCAAGCCATTTATGTATGAAATCTGAAAATAAAATTGTTTTTTATAACTAACTAGTATAGGATTTATTTTGTTTTTTATTTTTTCATAGTGCTATAAAATAGAAATACAAATGGTAAAAATGAGAAGAAAAACAAAACATAAAATTCAGAGTTTTAATTTTATTTTTAATTTTAATTTCACTGTAAGGAGTAGGTTTTTTTAAGCCATATAAAAGGGTTCAGCAATAGTATTCTTAAATGCCTTTTAAAGTTTTCCAAACTTGAAACATGATTACTTTTATAAATATGTGTTTCTACGTCTATGTTACTTCTTTTCCGGGTTTAAAATGTTGTCATGTTTTTTTGTCATTTATAAAAACTTTTAAAACATCCTTTTTGTAATTTAAATAAAAACATGGTATACTATTCGCTCATAATGCCTCTAAATTTTTTTGGCCATTTCCCCTGTTTACCATTTTTAGGTGGCACCCCTGCTTCTCTAACATCCTTGGAGCCTGTACAAAATACACACATATTAGAAAGGTCAAAAGGCATATTTTAAATACTAGTGCTATTTCACTCTTATAAATAGATATTTTTTTTAAAGTAATTATAATTTTTTTCGGGCCGTTATAATAAAAACTTTTTTTAATTTTTACAATATTTTTTTTGTCGAATAAGGAGTAATTAATTCTGCTGTATTAACACATAATATAGCATTAAAAATTGTAGATGTCTATAAAAAGTCTCAAAGCAAAAACAAAACAGTTTGATATTGTGTATAACTGAAAAACCATGTACAAAAACTTATTATTGTAAAATTATCGCTAGCAAAAAATTTACCTATGTTTTTTTATTGTCTACAATATATGTTAACAAATCTTTTTTTACTTTATTATTACTTTTTTTTTTAATTGTTCTTTTGTATTTTTTTGTGTTTAATGATGTTCAATTCTTAGAAGATATTTAAAAAACTAATATATTTTGTTAAGATCTATGTTTTTTTTATTTTTAGACTTTTTTATAACCTTTCATAATTTATCGTTTGAAATTTCCTAGTTCAAAATGTCCCGATAAAAATGCCCGGTCTTTTTTACTTTTAAAAATTTATGGCCTTACATTCACAATTAACCTAAGTTTGCTCAGATCATCTCGGCTTTAAATGTCCTAAGGCGATCTTTTTGGTTAAAAATGATTCGGTTACATTTTCCCGGGAATAAATACCCCTAGTTGACAACAAGTAGTTTTAATTTTTTTCTAAATTTCTTTACACCGGTTGCTTTCGTTAACCAACATTTTTATTAAGATAACTTTATAAGAAAACGATTTTTATTATAACAGCAGTACTGGAAAAGTTTTACAAGATAGACATTTTTATCAAATATTTAAACCAGCTATGCAATAAACCAAGACATTTCTTTACATGTAAATTTTAAAGTAATACTCATTTTATGTAACTATAACTTAAAATAACCTTGTAGTGCCCGTTCATATATATAACTACTTACTATATGTAAATTTGTTACCTTTTTATTTGTTTTTCTACATTTTTAAAAACATGTATATTAACATAATTTATTTGGAGCTATATTTGTATACAACCAAGTAGGGGTCCAAAAATTGGTAGAATCTATTTTTTTACAAAAATATAGTATATACTAAGCACATATATAGAAATAAAAATTTCGAAGTAAATTTCCTTATTAGTAGATATAACTATTTAGTATTTTATTCTCTGGATTCTCCATATTTTTTCTTTAATTTTCCATGGAAAAATAGAATTGACCATTACATAAATAAAATAAAATAAAATCTTGGATAGGTTATAATGAGAGCCCATTTTATAGAAAAAGGTGTTATTTGCAACTTAGGATACCCCCTAAGATCTTTATTATTACAAACTTCAATAATTTGGTTGTCATCAATGCAGGATTTATCTGAATAATAAAAACAAAATGAGCTTTAGCGCCATTCTATTAAAAAAGAAAAATAATGTGTATATAAATATAATTACTGCATAATAACTTACTATAGAATAATAAATTAAGACTATAAAATATATATAGACCATACGTATTTTTAAAGATTCTGCCAATAGATTCTGCCAATTTTTGGAGCCCTACAAATAAGCATTAAATAAAATTGATTTGATCAAAGTCTATTTGCAATAATACTTAGAAGTGCATATAAGTTATGTACGACAAATTTTTCTTGGATCAAAATAAGCACATATTTAATTTTCCAGGTAAAGAATGCTTGTTTTACTTTTTAAGTGGAAATATAAAAAATAAACGTAATTATTTTTTACAACTATATATTTTTTTTAAAAAACAACAAAAACTAATATTTTAGTTGCATTTATTGTTACAAACAATTTTATGTCAGTAATATTTATATATATATTTTTTTAGTTGTAAGTTTTTTTATTTTACTGTATAAAACAAAAAAAAAAAGTATAAAAATACGGTTTTCTAATGTGGTGCATGCAAAATTAAACGAACACGTTGTTTCTTACATATTTTTATTACTTGTAACATACAAAAAAAAAAAATATTTACATTTTTTTGGACACAAATACAAAATTGTTTTATAAGCATTTTTAGTTTCATTTTATTTTTCTATTACAAATAAAAAACAACCTAATAGTCAGTTATACAGAATATCTGAACGATTACTTGGTACTTTACGAGAAGCATTATAAGAATAATATCAACCTAATTATATATTGAGTCTTGCACAATGAGTATATTTTTGCGTGTAAAAAATGTTCTTTGTTGCGTTATGTAGAATCAGTAAAAAACACGCTACAACTATATTAATTTTTTCTTCATAGTAAGAAACATACTATGAACCTAGTAGCGAACTAGAGGAAGGGGAGCAGAAGGCAATTTAGTCCCCTTGGGGCCTCTGAAAAGGTCCCCTTGTTTGTTTTTTACATTAAAAAAATCATCATGCTATAAAAAAAAAATTTTGAAAATCTAAACTTTTTACAAACTGTTTTTTACTCTAAGTATGATACTATAAATTGACCGGTTATTGTTTTAGGAACTCTGATTAGATTTTGCCCACCTGAAAATTCGTTCTTAGTCCGCCCCTGTATAAGGCAAGTAAAAATATAATAACTGGAAACTAAAAGATGCTAAATATGTATGTCTTAGTTAATGTCGTAAATTATAGCAGTGTACATATAGATATTAACTTTCTATACAATAAAAATGGTAACTTTAGTTCGCAAAAAATACAAGGGTAGGTAAATTATCTGCATAAAAAAACAAAAAGCGAGCACCAATCTTATGTATACTTAGTATTATACAAATGTCGCGTTTTTTTATGATTTTTTGGTTTTTAAAAACCTTATGTTATCTATTTTTAATGTATTGACATAAAAGTGTCAATATTATATTTTTCGCTGCAATACTGCCAGTGGCTTAACCCACGGGGGCCAAGGGGAGCCTAGGACCCCACTGCAAAAAAGTATAGCCTGAATTTAAAGGGGGAAGGGGGGTTTAGGGCGTCAATACATACAAAATAAATATTTTTATAAAAAGTATGTGGATAAATGATTTTTCACCCGTTTTTGTATTTTCAAACTTCTTTTTGTAAAAAACCCCCCATTCGAAAAATAGTCCCAAAAAAAAATATCAAAATTGGCAATTTTTAACCCGGTGTACTGTTGTATTTTGCTACCCATTGTATTTTACTGCCCCTGTTGTATTATGCTCCCGTACATAAAAAAATAAAATAATAGAAAATAAAACGTGTTTATAAGCACCAACGGGAAATAAAATTTATTTGTCTCCAAATTGCAGATTTTTTCAGTCTTTTTTTATTTCCTTAAAAGGCAAAAAAAAATCGATTTTCACAAAAATCACACAGAATGCCACTATAATTGTAATTCCTTTACAACAACTGTTACATGTACAAAATATGCATTTTTATTGTAATTTAGCATTTTCGTAAAAAACAAAAAACGTCCAAAAATGCCAAAAAATTATCTTAAAAAAATCGAATAATTGCTTCATCTACATTGTATATTTTTTTCATATGTTTTTTAATCGTATTTTTTTTCATGT
>JAQFYM010005108.1:0-13911 GCA_034694785.1 Agrenia bidenticulata
AGGTTGAAAGTATATGTATATTTTGAGCATGTAGTAAATTATTATATTAAAATCTAAGTTCAAAGTAATATATTTTTTATGCTTTAACATTTTTTATTTTTTTATTCAAAAAACCGATAAACTGGAAAATCACCATATGGTTGAATTCATAATTTTTGGCCTTTACTAAAAACCAGAAAAATAGAATCTGGTGACGAATCACCAGATCTGGCATCCCTGTAAGGAATAACAAATAATAAATTAAGTGCGAACAAATTTCACAAATAGCAAGGAAACGATCATAATTTGCCTTTAATATTGTTAAAGAACCTTTCTAGTTTTACTAGTCTATTTTAACAAAAATAAAATCTGTTTGTGACAAACAGCTTTTTATGAGAATGGGTATAGTCGTAAATATGTTTATTTAGCTATATACAGCTGTAATTTTACAATAAAATACACAAATGTTGATTTATTAGGAAGTTCCCCCTTTGGGTGTGTGAATCTAGTTTGTTAGTGTAATAACAGCAATTATAAATGATCGATTTAAAAAATGATTGTCCACTTTGTGTATTATAATACGTTAAGTTTTCTTAATATCATATTAATTTTTTACTTGCATTTTTAGGGACTTGAACAATTGATAAAATTATTAACAATTAATAATTAACTACCAAGGTACGATGGGATACTAAGTCATCCAATTACCCGGCTTCTAGCAAACCCGGGTGCGAAGAAACTAAATTTATATTACCCGGGTTTTTTTAGTACGTAAAACGGATATAAAATTAAACATCTAAACGGCTTAAAATAATTTTATTTAGTTTTCTAAAAGTATAATGTATTTTTTGTCAAAACTTATTGTATTATTTTATTTAAAATAAACCTAAAACAAAAGTAACTTTTGTTTTTTAACATTAATAGTGTTTTATAGTTCCTTCTTGTTTAAACTCGCCATTTTTTGTTCTCTTATAACACAGGCTATGATACCCAATGATCATCTGGAAAAACTATTGTACTGCCTCGAGTCGAACTTTTGCATAAAACCTAAACTCAGTTGCATTCTATATACGTAAAACATTTCTAATGTTTTCTCGTACTGTGCGTATATTGAGCACGTAAACATGGAAATGTATATGTTATCTTGTAAGTAGATTTTTCCGCCAAGATATACTTTGCCTAGGCAAACTACTATTTTGGACTACTAAATTAATATATTTGAGGCCAAAAACAGTAGAGTGCCTATGCAAAGTATACTTGGCGAAAATATCTAGTTTGTACGTTTAATATATACTAAACTTTTTGGCACTTTAGAGGAATCGAAAATAATGATTTCTATTTCTTGGAAGTTCGTAAATTTCAGATTCTGATGGTTTTAATACATAAAAATAATTCAAAAAATTATATTATTGAAATAATAATTACATTAAATACTTTATTTTATGTTATTTCTCTATGTATTTGTTATGTGGATAATAGATGCCATCCTCAATTTTATAGGATGTAATTATCCGTGTAAATTCATCTTAAGGGTTTTTAAAAACTAAAAAAATGTAAACAACAATTTGAATACTCTAAAAATATATAAAGTGCAAAAATTACATTGCATTTTTTTACAGTGGTTTATTTACTTTGTATATGGATATTTTTAACAGGTTATATAATTAAGCCTCGTAATAAATTAAATAATAGTATCGACTGACGTGCTTTAGTAATATAAAAAAGTATTTCAGAGTTTATTTATTTTTTTCTAGTCTAATTTACTGTTTTTTAAGGTGGACACCATAACACCATATGGTGAAATGATCAATTTAGAATCCTTTGATCACGACCAGTGATCTTAAACAATTATTGTCGAAACAATATATTGTTATTGTTATTCAACAATACATTATTGTCAATTTAACAATATTTTTTTATGATGAATCTTTAATAAGAAGCAACATCAGTAAAGTACACCATTTTTTGCGTGTAATGCCATGCATTTAAAGATTTAAAAAGAGTATTTCTTTTATAGAGTTTTACCGTTTTACAATATAAAAAACATATACTAACGGCACAAACATATAAATAAATCCACCAGCTGCTTTTTTGACGTAATAAAATTTTTTAGTGCGTGTATTTTGTTTTTATTACGTTATTTGCAGCTTTTATATACAATAATTGCAAGCAACGCAAAACATATTACATCTTTTAAGAATAATGGTATACCCATTGCAGTTTCGTATATAGTTCTCTTTTTCTATGAATAAAAAAAAAATATATGAGTCTATCTAAAAGTATAATACGATTTATGCGTATTTGATATTATAACTATTATCTTAGTTCATAAAGTACAAAAAAAACGCACGCCATTGAAATAAACATTTTTTTAACAATGCAGTTGCGTGCCCAGGGGGGTCCACCCCCCCCCTTCGACAAAATTTTCACGCCTGAATTTAAGGGGGGGGGGTCTTTTTTGTGCTGTGTTTTTTTAGTTTTAAAAATCCAAAAAAAAATTACTAATATAAATTTTTAAAAAAATATAATGTTTTAAACAATCTTAAATTATGTTTTACAGCCCTTTTTAAAAAAAAACACTGACTACCTCCCCGTACACAAATTCCTGGGCACGCCACTGCAACAATGTGTTGATATTTTTCGCATCGTTGGTCAAATTTAAAATTTTTTATCGTAAAAATGCACGGATAAAAAGCATAACGCAATAAAAAACACGCATAATAGTATAATTATTCGGAAAGCATCTATCCTAGTATATTTAGGCAATAAAGCATGAAGAGGCCAAAAATATATTTAAAAATGAACCCGGTAAGTTTGATCTTAAAAATTCACATAATAGACTTTAGTAACACTTATCTATAAACATTCCAGACGTAAAAATGCATTTTTTATTTGGTTTACCCTGGATAAAAAATATGATAAGTTAATTTTTCAAAACAATTTATTGTTATTGTAAAATCAGTGGCGTAGCCAGGGGGGGGGGGGGCTCCAGCCTCTTCCCTAGAAAAAAACTGCCCCTGAATTTAAGGGGGGGGGAGTTTTTTTTGTGCAGATATTTTTTTTACAAAAAAACCTAATATAAAAAAATTTTTAACTACAAATTTTTATAAAAAAATAATTGTTATTTTTGACAATTTAAATCGTGTTTTAAAGCCAAAATTTGAAAAAAGCACTGACTAGCCCTGGTCAAAAAAAAACCTGGCTACGCCACTGGTAACAATATATTTATTAAAGGCTTCAAAAAAAACAAAACAAAACAAAACAATATACAATACAATACAATAGTCACATACACTGATCATGACACCATATGGTGTCATTGTACATTGAGAATTATTTTATCCTAACACCATATAATGTCATGAAGTGTGAAAGGGTTAAAGCGACAAACAAGATACACAAATAACCGGGTTTTGCGATGAAAGTAACTCATTTTTGCAATCAAGTTAAATTTTTATTATTAATATGATTTTTTTTGCAATCAATATGAATTTTTTGCAATCAATAGGAATTTTTTTTGCAATTAATAAAATTTTTTTTCGCAATCAATATGAATTTTTTTTGCAATCCATATGAATTCTTTTTTGCTTTCAAATTGGAATTCCAAGTTTTTTTTGGGCTACATAAAACATTGTTTTTATGTTTTTTTATGCTGTATTCTACAAAATTCTTTCCTCGATTTGCCAATCAAGAAGATATACAAATATAAAAATATTTAAGGCATTTCCCATAAAACTCCTGGAGTTTTTTGTATTGTAAGATTAAAATAAAAAAATACACTAGTGATAAATACTTTAGATAATTATTTTTATTTCCCAAAATGGCACTTTATTAAAAATATACTGTTGAAATTATCTAGAGTAATTACCCATCAAGCCTTGAGAGCAAAAAACATACTCGAAAGTATATTAGTACTAACAAAAAACTATAACATATAAGAAAGTATTTTTGAAAATATAAAAAAAAAATTACGTTGATAGCATATATTTAAAAACGAAATATTAAGTTTTCTAATAAAATTTAGTATATGATATGCCGAATATTTTTCTACATGTTATATTATGGTGTTTAAACACAAATGTCACACTTTTAAACATTCAACCCAACCTAAAAACATAAAAAAAAATATTTTCCAAAGTTTCTTTTCGGTTAATTTTTGAAAAAACAGTTTGTGTCACATATTTTTTCACTAGAGAAATTCTTTAGAGAACAAATCACTAGTGTTTTTTTTGGAACACGCCTTTAATATTTATATAAAATAGTGTAAAAAATACAGAAAAAAACATATTTTTTGCATTGCAAAAAAAAAAAAAACTTTCAGTTATATATTGATTGCTAAAAAAAGTCAAATTGATTACTAAAAGTAAACATATCGATTGTAAAAATAAATCACATTGATCGACAAAAAAATCATATTTATTGCTAGAAAATCAACTTTCTTAAAAAAATGAGTCACTTTGATTGCATGACCCTGTAAAATGTGTAAAGACAAGGCTTTTTTAATAAAACAAAAGAAAAATAATAGCTATAATTTTACAGTGCAAGTTTTTTTATTTTTATACATATGTACAAATTAGCGCATAAGGTATATATTAATTTTTTTTTGCAGTATACATGTTTTTTAATGTAGAATATTTTACAAAATATGTTTTCGAGATGAAAAAATATCACAACTATGTTTGCATAAATAAAAATATACACAAGGAAAAGTAAAGTTTTAAGCAAAGCAGTTCTGCAAAATTGTTTTGTATTCGTCTTATATATCAAAGGTAAAGCAATAAATAACCTTATAATCGATATAGAAGGAGCAAATTTTATTTTAAAATGTTTTTTTTTTACTTGTTTTGATCTGTATCATATTTTTTTGTTGAGACGTATACTTTGAAAAACAATTCAATATCTGTGTGCAAGTAATGGTACAGCAATGCTTTTATTGGCGCATCAAACCCATAGCAACAGTAGTTTTTCCATTTTAAGTTTTCTTTAAACAATTTTTATTTAAGTGTAACCATGTATAGCAAGAGTTTTTTTTGTGGACCATCACCAGAACATTCATAAGATATATATTCAATATGTATTTAAAATACATATTAATATGTAAAACTATTTATTTGCATATAGAAAAAAGCACCATAAATTACTTAAAACTTTTTAAAAGGTTTTTTCGGTCCGTTTCTTATGCAGTTTTTATTCTCTTAAAAACCCTGGTTTTACAAAACACTGGGCGTGTTTTTTTTTATACCCTTGGGTACTTTTTGCCTGGATTAAGACCCCTGAGATTACCTATGGGTAAAAATCTACATTTTTATCATTATGTATTTGTTTCCCCATGGGGTTTGCCAAAATACCCATGGGCAGGGGCGTAACCAGGATTTTTTTTTGATTGGGTAAAAACAAAAAACTGACCTAAAACAACAAAAAACATTTTTTTATTTTATATGAAAAAATTCTAAGGAAATTTAAAAAAAAAATTAAAGAAATATGATTTTCGGGGGTTTTATAAGCCCCAAAAAAGGACCTTCGTTAAATCAGGCGTTAGTTTTCCTAGGGGGGCATTTGCCCAATTTGCCCCCACCCCCTGGTTACGCCACTGCTCATGGGTACCGAAAAGTGGCTTTTTTTTACAAACGTAAATATTTACCTGTGTGTATTTTTTTACATTTTACACTCCGTTGGTATTTTTTTACCCATGGGTACTAAGTACCCAAGGGTATAAAAAAATACCCATGGGTAATTTTTTACATTTACTACCCATAGAGATTAAAGCAATACCCATAGCAGTGGCATACCCAGGATTGTTTGAAACGGAAGGATGTCAGTGTTTTAGACAAAAATAGGGTTTTAAAACATATTTTATAGATGTTTTCTACATTATTTTTTTTTTTGAAAAATTTTTAGTAATTTTATAATTAGATTCTAAAAATCAAACAAAATCTCTGCACAAAAAAAAACCCGGCTTAAATTCAGGCGTGTTTTTTTTTCTGAAGGGAGGGGGGTACACCCTTCCCCTACCCCCCTCCCCCTGGGTATGCCAGTGACCCATATGTATATAAAAAACACGCCCACTATAAAAATGCAGAAAACCTGGGACCCGGGAACCCTGGTTTTCAACACCTACGGAATACGCTTTTTTGCGTGTTTTACCTAAGAAATAACAGTATAAATTGTAGAAAAAAAATCTTAAAATATGTTTTTATTGTATTACAACTCTCCAAGAAATAAAATAAGTACAAGTGAACAAAAAAAAAATGTGTCGTGAACTGTTGTATAACCTAACCGAGTTATTAGCCCCAACTCTAGAAATAATTATTCATTAAAAATATACTTATACTGCCTTACTCACTTACCAGTTACTTAACGTATAGTAACGGTAAGTACCGGTAATCAAATCATAACTTACGGTAAATGGCGTACCCTTTTTATAGCGAGCTATTTAGAGTTCAATGACAATAAGCTTGGCGAATAAGGAGCCTTTTTGCGCGTCACTTAGTAAAAAATAAAAGATCACAAATGTTATCAATCTAATACAACATGGTCTCGTTTAAAAATTGCCGCGTATGCGCGCCTAATTTTCCAAGGAAACGGTTTTTTTACATTTGACATCATCTTCATGAGATATGACTTGATGTGTGAAGAAGATAGATGTCACAAAGGCGATATATCATCAGGGATTTGTAAAAAATAATCAATACACCATATATGGACATAAAATATATGGAAATTATTGTGGAAAGACTTCTACCATACTTTACCATAATTAATATAAAAAATGTGTCAGCTTTAAACCAAATTAATTTTTGACGTGATTTTAATGATTAAAAAATAAAAACAGCGTCTAATTATCAATTTTATATGATATACTTTTGATAAAAAAATACTATTCGATAAAATAGCCAAAAGATAATAATAATAATATGTTTTCCCAAACTTAATATTTCAGTCTAAAAGCTAAAATTGTTGGCTTTTTTGGCTTAAAAATATGGCAATAATATGGGAAAACAAAAATAAAGGTCCCATAATAAGGCCAAACCATATTGCAAAGCCCTGTTTATCCTTTAAAGTGCTATATAAGCACATGTGTTTATAACAATATCGTAATTTCTAGGGTCAACCATAAATGCATAAAAAATATGCAAAAATATGCATTTATAACACTTAAATATGCAAAATATGCATTTATAATTTATAATTTATAAATTATTACTATATTTATTCGTTTATAAAGTCAACTTAAAACCAAGATATTATTAAAAAAATACAAAATTTGACGACCCCAAAGACCAATTCTAAAAGTCTGGAAAAAAAATACAGAAAGTCGGAAAAGTAGCAGAAAAACATTTTTTATATAATAGTAGACTAGATATTTTCATAATAAGTTAATCTTGAAATAAAATACTTTTTTAAAACTTATAATTATTATTTATTATTGAGCTTAAGGAATAAAGAAGAATTCATGTTATACTAGATTTTTAGAACAAAAAAATATTTGCATGAAATGTATGATGTATTTTATTTTTATGATGGATTATGCAAAAAAAATCCTATCTGTTATTATTTAGATTTCGTTTGCGTTTTTTTCATCCACAAGGTCTTATTATTATTTAGTATACTAAGGTTTTGAGATGTCTTTGTACCTTTAAATATAAACAAACCTGATAGATAAAAAACTGTAAATTACCTATATATTTTTATCATACAGGCATTATTTCTAAAAATTTAATTTTTGAATCTTGGTCATATAATGAGTATAAAAAATGCATAAAAAATATGCATTTATGACGAAAACATGCATTTAAGATTTAAACAATGAATTTGGTTGACCCTAGTAATTTTTCATTAATAAGCATTTAGTATTTTTATTATGTTTACTATCGAGACAAAAATGATTTTTTTCTAAACCCTTAATGAGAGCCTTATAATAAATTAAATGCGAAGACAGTACACCAAAGCTAAAAAAAAGTGAATTTATACTATATTATAGCATCCGATCTGTTACAGCCGGATACGCCGACATACTGTAAACACTTGACGTCGGTTTACCGAATAATATCAAAAAAAACCAAAGAAAGGTATGATTAAATAGTGGGTAGAAATGAAAAGAGGGATAAGCCACTAATCAATAAACCCTGAATTAGTATAGAATCATAATAAAAAAATTAACTTTTACATTATAAGTTCATCATGTAGCCATGATTTAAAGAGACTTAATGAAATAAAATATAAGGTTATTTGTGTGAATTTTATGTTTCTAAATTCACGTCATTTATAAATTTTACTTTATTGTCTCTTATACTGTTTAACCACATTTTCGGATAAATCATTTTATGTAGTATTTCTCTATTAAGTGCTTACTTTCGAGCCTTCTTGTTACCATTTTTGGAATTTTTATTGCCCTTCAGATTGATTACTTTTGAGGAATTACAGTAGTTAATTTTTAAAAAGATTTTACTATGGAGAATAAGACTTCTACCGGCTCATTAAAAACGAATCTCCTTTTTTTCAAGGCAAATAAAACCCGGCCGGTTAATTCAGCCCTATAGGATATATTTAAAGCGTTCAAAGTAGGTTAAAGGTCTACGTAAGTCTTATTAGGATTCTAGTTAGAAAGCTAGATTTATTAGAAATGCTTCATCTAGATTAAGCTCGAATGAAATATTTATGTATTTTCAAAGTTTAAACTTTAAATTATGGGCATATATCACGCGACTAATTTTAGGTGGGGTGATTTACTACCGATATACCAAAAATACTTTATAATTTACAACCTATAATACTTTTAAGTTCCTTTTTTTAATTATTAAGATTACCTATGATTTCAATTGTAAACGAACATAATGAGTTGAGATACCAAAAGGTTACTTTTGGAGTAATGCAAATTCTAACTTGATCCTTCTGCATCCAACTTTCTATATTAAACATTTTAGCTAAAAGTCCGTCAAAGATTTTCTGAAAATCATTTTCTCCTGATAAACACACATAATAATGTCTAAATAATGTTTGAAGCCTAAAAATGATGTAAGCAACAACATTGTGTACAGGTTAATTAGTCTTTATATACCTTTTCTCGTGTAAAAACTCGTTCGGATTTAAATTCTTCTCATATTGGTGAAAGTAAATATATATTTCAGTATTGTTTTCAGCTAACACCGAGAATTCTGCATACATAAACAACCAATACTGAAAATGATTAAATGCGAGTGAATACTCTAGCTCCTTATTCAAAAATAGCCGATTGTTTTCTTTCAAGTTTTCAATTTTATAATTAGCAGGCACGATAGCCACAGGGCATATATTCTTCATATTTTCTACAAAACTATGGTTATCAAGATTAAGATATATAATTGCGTTCATCTGATCTTTGTAAGAACTCATTTGTTTAACCTCCTCATACTTCTTTTTATCATATTTAGAAAGTACCGGAAGATCCAGATTATGTATTATTATAGGCGATTTAAAATTATCCCATAAGTTGTTTCGTACATATTTAATCGCCCTAATGATATAACCATGATAGTTACCGTGAGTATAGCATCGAACGTCGTAATTACTTATATGAATTAATCCAATTGCATAGATGTCTTCATACAAATGCTTGCTCATCTCAACCTCGGGATCATTTTCTAGTATTTTTTTATATTCTTTATATTTAGAATTTTTGATAATTTGTAATTCTTCGTAATATTGAAACTTATTCTCAATCATCTTATATAAATCATCATGCAACTTCCAAAAACCATCACAAAACGTTTCCATTTGGCTCTTATATGCTTCTTGTTGTGTAATAATATTATTCGAAGGCGAATTACTACCCAAGCTTTCACTTCTTTGATAATTTCGACTTTGCTGGACTATGCTTGACGTTTCCACTGTCAATAAACATATAACTAACATAATCACGGACCAACGACCAATTCTCTTATTTTTACGTGTAAGCTTTGGTTTTTGCAAAATTAACATCATGTTTGTAGGATCAATTAATGTCAAAGATTAGAATTAGCATTTGTAAATTAATTTTTTATCATTTATCTCTAGATAAGGAACAAATAAAAAAAACATTAAAGTATAAATACAGTTATTTTTGTTTATGGAACCAAGTCAAAAACCACATTTTTTACAGCAATGATATTGTGCTGGCAAATGGAATTAAACCCCAGTTCACCATTTTTTCTATTGTAATCAATGATTAAATAATGCGTGGCGTTCTACTAGAAGGAAATCATATAGGTAGGATTTTTTTGAACATAAAAATCCTTAGCAGGATCCTAATAGTAGGAAATACTTATCGCAAGACAAAGTCAAAAAAAAGAGTTATGAAAAAAATTAAAATAAAAAAAACACAAAAAAAACAACAAAAATACAAACGAGAAAAAGAAAAGATTACAGTTTTATAAAACGTGCAGGAACGCGAACTGAGTAAAAAAAAACA
The DNA here is from genome assembly GCA_034694785.1 of Agrenia bidenticulata. Lineage (NCBI taxonomy): Eukaryota > Metazoa > Arthropoda > Collembola > Entomobryomorpha > Isotomidae > Agrenia > Agrenia bidenticulata. The sequence continues at coordinate 10,406 of JAQFYM010005108.1, forward strand.
TAAAAATAAGATCTAAAACGCAGTATATCTATAGAGTAAAACTATACTTTAGTAAAAAGTAAAAATGAAAAAAAAAAATTCAAAGAAGAAAACAAGAGAAAAAAACACTAGTTTAACCGTCTAGTAAAACTATAATCCCAGCCTATTTCTAATAAATACGCAATAATTAATACATAAATACTAGAAAAGGATATTTAAAACAACATAGTTACAATAATGCAATTATAACATTAATAAGCATATCAGCCCTATAAAACAGCTAATTATAGCTGTATATGTAGAGTACGATCAAAAATTATAAGGAACAAATAAAAAAGAATTTATAGTAGACAAATAGTTTTTAATAAAAGGAATTAATAATATAAAACGACTTTAAGTTTTCGACTTTAGTGCAAAAGAAATATGATTTTTATTAAAGCAAGGAGGCAAACACTTATATAACAAAAAAGTTTTTTAAAAAAAGATTTTTTATATATCTATATAAAAATACAAAAAAATAAAAACCGTGACAAATAGAAACCATAAATAGAATACTATAAACTAATAATAGTAAACGGTTTTAAATTGCAAAAAAAATAAAAAAAAAAAGAAAATTGATGTGATAATAAATTCCAATCAAGTAAAACTTTTTTGCAGACCCACCACCTTTTCCGATTAGATATAAAAACTAGGTACGAAAAAATATTATATTGAACTTTTAAAAATAGATTTTATGCCGTAGGTAAAGTATTTAGACAAAATATTTAAAAAAAATATGAAATTAAATAAACTAAATACGGGAACATAAATCTTAAAAAAAATATTTAGAAACGTGTAATTGCTAATTATAAGCAGCGATTACGACAATTTTTAAAGCATACAACTCCATATCCTTTTTAAAACTTACACTGTGCAAAATGTCGAAAGGAATTATTGGCCTTGTATAAAAAAAATAAACACTCAAATTGTAGTATAAATGTAAATTATACGATAAAAACTATCATAAGTACTTTTTCTCTATAAAGTGTGTTTAGTTCTAAGAAAAAATAATTTTACAATTAAAATTTAGAATTATGCACGTTCCATTTATGTGTAAGCCTTTTTGAATCTCTAAAGCGTTTTATACATCTATACAGTCTTTTTTCAAGTTTTTATAGCGGGCATAAAACTCAATTTTAATACCTTAAGCAGAATTAATATGGCAGATATTTTTTTAATGTTTTAAAATATTTGGTTTTCATAAATTAGCAATAAAAAAAAGAGAAAAAAAATTGTTAGTACTTACGCGTTTTATATATTGATGTGTTATTTGTAAAAGATTAATTTGGCGTATGACAAGTTTGCATTTCTAACCAGTGATTTTATTTAGAAGATACCTAATTTTAAATTTTTTTAAAGTCGCTAAGTAAGTTAAATAAAGCGATATATGTTATATCTTGTTGCTTTTGCAAGTAAAATAGCCGTAAGGTTACAGACGTTTATATTTATATGTTTCTAAGCTGCTTTACCACATGCAAAATCAAACTTTCCTGTGTAAAAAAAAACCCTTTATAATAATGTTAACGACTATAAACACACAAAAAAAAGATTTAAGCAACATATAAAAAATCTAAGGGATGCTTTGTGTATATCTTTTGCGCTTAACATAGAAAAAAGCACTACTGTTGCTTATTGGTAATTGCACGCATCTAAATGCTGATTGTAGTATTTAAAATATACTTTTTTGCAATTTCATATAAAAAGCAGTTATAGAACGAGGCCCTCAAACAATATTTAATTGTGGATCTTATTGTATTGTTACAATATATTTATGTTTGTAAAAACAATATAATAAATAATCTACACTGTTCAAAGTGTAATTCTATCACGTAAAAGTGCAGTTGGGTACAGTTTATTTATATTTAATCTTACTATAAACTCTTTTTGCAACTCGAACTACCCTACAAATGCGCAATGAGCAAACTCAAAATTTTTCGCTATAAAAATAGCAATTTTTGTGTGTATAAAATTTAATCATAAAGGTATTATATAAAAAAGCATAATAAAAGTGCAGAGAAATGACTTATGCAATTTCTTGAACATTTGTTTTTTCTAGAAATCTAAAAAGTAAAAACAAAAATCGACAAATTTTTGTCCCGTGGAACTGTGTATGCATAAAAACAGTTTTCAACAACGTTCATAAATTGCCAGGATGCGTTATATAAATTTGAAAATTTTACAGTTTCGGCTCGTTTATACTTTGCATGCATTTATTCAGATTGTGTGTGACACATTTTTCTGCAAAATACTCTATGATTTTCCAGATTTTTTAGCTGCTCTTTATCTTCTTTTTCTTTTTGGATGCGGGTGTTTATATTTATGTAAATCACATGTTTTATGCTAAACCTTATATAATCTACAAACTGCATTTGGGTTATAAATAACACAAAAAAAACATAAAGGCATACAAGATATATCTGGTTGCCCGAATATTCAGTGTCGTTTGTTCTTTTTATTAGCCGTATGATATTGTAACTAAATACTGTTAAACAAAGATAAAAGCATATATTTAGTACGTGTTTACATACTAGTTTTAAATACACTCTTTAATGTACATATCTGTTTAAGCTGTTTAACGCTAATTGTTTAATATTGCCAATATATTATTGGTATGAATTTTTGAAACAATAAAATATACAATAATTATTTAAGGTGCTCTGACAAAAAAACGGTAAAATGATTAAAAGCCACAAGCATTTGCAAAAAAGTAAAACCATTTTAAATTTGTGACGCTCAAGCAGACATCCTTAGATATTAGCCGCATTAACTACAAAAATTTGATTACATTAAAAATAGTGCAGATATCTATATGTAAGAAAATTTTTTATTTTAAAACTATAACTTTTTTTTTTAAAATGTATTGAAGGTATAAAATATGTGTATATTTCGCAATGGTTACTTGGGTAAAAATTAATTATGTTCAAAAAAGTGTTAAAAAATACGTGCGAATGCTTCAAGCATTTTTACTTGCCATATTATAGACTAAAACAATGACAAAACCGTAAAGAACGTTGCATATGCACACTAGAAATGTTTTTATTAGTAAACGCTCATTTAAAAAGGTAATAAAAGACAACATAAAATTTTTTTTATGTTGTTCAGAAGGTTACTTTTTTTAAAAAACTTTTGATTTTTCCCAAGAGAAAAAAAATAAATATGAGTAAAAATGCCGCTATTGACGTCATTGCATTAGACACCGTATATTTAAATAGATAGGAGGTTTTTTACGCACCACTGCCATAAAATTTGCAACCTACATTTTGCTTTTATTTATATTTCGAAAACGTCAAACTACAGAATAAATCAATACATAGACGTAAAAAATATTCTTATAGGTATTTGTGCCTTGATTTTTTTCTGTTAAGTATTAACGGCATAGAAACCGTTTTTCTAAAAACTATACAAAAAAAACCTACATGAGACATGCCGTTTGTACTTTAAATGTTTTATTTTTTACAATTTTTTGTATTTTTTTTTAAAATAATCAT
>JAQFYM010005109.1:0-13907 GCA_034694785.1 Agrenia bidenticulata
CAGCATTCTGAGTGCAAGTAATAAAAATTCTTTTTATCCCACACTTTATTCATTCCATTTTTTTGAATAACTTCTTTGTTACACGCTTTATGCTTGTCAAATTATTATTTTTTGTTGCAAGTGTTTTAATTTTAGTTTGTTGCGTGTTCTTGATGTTCTTTAACTATATTTAGATAGCTTAAAAAAATGCATTCACATAAAAATCTATTTCACTTTGCATTAAATATGCCTTGTATATAGTTTTTTGTATATCTCAGTATATATTTACATTTTTTGCAGTTTACTAAATGTCATGTCTGCTTTAGTTGTGTCGATTTTCTACTAAAGTATGTTCTAGTACTGAAATCAAAAAAAGTTTAGTAATAAAAACATTAACGCCTTAGAGTAAGGCCTAAGTAATCAAAATGCTTCTTTACGCCTTTTTTTATATAAAAATTTACTTTTTCGCGCTAAGAATTTGCTTTAAAGGCAATTGAAAAAAATTATGTCGCAATTATATCCCAATCTGACATAAAAGCTAGATAAATACACCGTTTTGTGTAGAAAACTTTGTTCACTTTTGTTCCCATGTATATTTTGATACATAAAAATCGTGTCAGTTCTTTTAGAGGTATCTATTCATGTCAGTATTTTTTTAATACTTTTAACAATATCAAGCAGCTGCATTATTATTTTTAAACGTCCATTATATTATAAAAGATTAAATGTTGTTATTTTGGTTATTTTCACAGGATCGCAATAACTCGTTAAGTTTTCTTGCCCTTAAAATTTTTTTTAGTACAACATGCTATCTTTTGATGCATCTTAAATATTGTGCTATAGCAAGCGTATGGTGCATTTGTAGATGTGTATGTTCTCCGCATTACCTAGTAACAAGGTAAACAAATTCTTGCAGAATAAATCATATTTTAAAAAAAATTTAAGGTAAGTTTACCTTCCTACTTAATAATAATTTATTTCTTGTAAAGCAGTATTATTTACTAATATATTCGACACACTTGCAGTAAGCTAAACTTCTTTTAATGGTCAATATATATATAACTTTAGTAGTGGCGTGCATGTTGGATCAGTATCAAGGTGTGTCGAATACTTATACGATATTACTTGTATACTCGTGGCATTATTTTGTAGTTATTATTGTAGATCTGTTGCGATAAGTGCAATTTCTTGTAGTTACTGCATTCCCAAAAAAAATTAACGATTCCTGTAGATTCAATATATATAGCTGTGCATTATTGTCGTAAGAACTATAGACTGGGCTATAGCGTTATAGCATTTAAGCGATATATATTGTATATTTTTTTTAATCATATATCTCACATTTTGCCAATTTTTCTTGAGCTTGCTTCTGTGTTACCAAGATTAAAGTGCTTTGTGCACAATATAGGTATGATGTTTGACTTTAATAGAACTTATAATATTAACCGTAAAAAAATTTGAAGTCACCCCCTCCTGATATAATCATACTTAATGAATTAAATCTTTTGTAGAACAATGTGGCATTTTGTTAGTGTATTGACACAATTATACTTCCCTTATATGCTTGTTATTTTTATGGACTTTTTTTTTATTATGCTTGGTAAAAATGTAGTTTTTTATTTATTCAGGTCACTACAAATTTGTTTTTTCTGTTTAAAAATTATTGACTATTTTTTTTATTATTTTACTGTAGTGATCTGTCAAGACTTTTTTACTGTTTTGAACCGGTGCATATTGCGTATTTTTAGGGCGTTTTCGTTTTTTGCTAATTTGAAAAATCGAAATATTTTGTTTGTCTGGTGAGCAATTGCAACAAGTGTACATATCAAAAAATATAGTAAAAAATGTTTTTTATTAATTGATCTATTGCTTTTATAGTTTGCATCTTTTTTAATTAAAATTAGTATTTATTTAATATTTCGGTTGTTTTTTATTTATTTGACTTGTATTTATTTACATCACCGGAAATTCAATTGCAGCTTTTTTACGCAAAACTGATTTTAAAGTTTTATTTGTCAACAACACCTAAAAAAATGCAAAAAAAATGTATTTTAAAGCAGCAAGTTTGTATTTTGTATAGCACAATAATGTTTGTTGTTTTATGCACACATTAGGCAAAAAATCATATTTTGCTTTTTATAAGCAAACAGGTCGATTTAAATTTATAACAAATATGTAGTTAATCTAAAGTTAATTAAAAAAAAAAAAAGTATCAAAATTTATTTCACTTAAAAAAATGATTAAAAAAAATTACTTTCATCTGCATTGAGCATTGTGTAAGTATTTCTACAAAAAAAAAACTATCTTTTTTTAATTGTGCTGAATTTGTTATAAAAGGGTTTTTTCAGTTAATTCAAGTGTAATGGAGCACACATCAAGATCCCTGTAAACGTTTAAATTTCGTACTCTGTTATTTTTTTTACCTTAAAAAAGTGTTAAAAATTGCAATCAAGAGTATTGCAAGTAGATATTCTAGCTTGACTAACAAGTTAAAAGAGGCTGCGTCTTTTTATGGCCAAAGTCTTAGGCAGAAATCTGTATTTGCTAATTTTTTAAAAATACTATCTAAATATGTATGTTGTAAACATCTTTAAGATTTAAAACCAAATAGTAAACCATTGTTTCCTTGCTGTTTTGTAATCTGTATCTAGCGTTTAAATTTTTCAGTTATAAGATCTTTCGTGTCTAGTAAATACTATATAAATGCGACAAACTAAAAAATTCGAATATGTGTTTGGCGTCTCATAGATGATTTAAGCAACACAAATTTATACCTTTAAAGTCATTTGCATCATGTCATTCATAATATAAGTATATATTTTCCATTACGGAAATAGATATCTTTTTGAATCTTTATACAAAAGCGTCATAGCCCCTGCCTATCAATGAGAAAACATGCATCCAAAAAAAAAGATTTTGTTTTTTGTTTTCAAAGGCAAATTCTGTACAAAGTGTACCATCCAACCGTTTCTCTGATGCAGGGTAAGCTGAAAACAAAAAAACAGTTATAAATACGTGAATCCCGATATTAATATAAATTTTATAAATTTATAATAATGTTTATATAGTCGCAAAAAGGTATGATTGCTTAAGATACTTAGAAAAGAGAGATCAAACAGTAAACCTGGCATAAGTAACATTGACCATGTAAACAACAACTAAAACAAAGCCTCTATCAGCAATTAAAACCATCACTTACATTCATCCATATAAAACTACGTACTGTAACCAATAAAACTTTTTTGATAACAATTTTGATGCTAAAACCAAATAACGAACTTTTTAATTTTATTCCTAATTTAAATAACTGACTTAAAAAAATATCCATAAAAAACCAACTGTGTTACATTTTTATCCCATTATAAAAAAGGACTTTTTTTTGTAAACAAGAAATCCTGCACACCATTTAGGTTGCATCAAACATGGGTTTGGAAAATAAACAGTTGAAAAATATAGAAGTACAATTGCTGTAAAAATAATGAAGATTGTTTTTTTATAAGTGAAAAAAACGCTCTAGTTGAAAATATAGAGAAAAAAAGGCTCGGTTCTTACATATTTTATACTTATAATTTTTCAGTTTCATTTTAAATCTATTTTTAGTATTTATTAATGAGTTTACTTTTAAAAAAAATAAACATTATATAATTTAATCGTGTTTGTTAAATTTTTTTTTATATGTCAATACACAAATGTAATATTTTAGAAAATGCCATAGTAGAATCAGATAGGCATAAAAGTGATAATTAAAATCGTTTCAAAAAAGATAGATTACCCAAGATAGATATAAATGGTAAAAAACATTGAAATAAAGTCATATAGTATATTTTGTCTTCAAGGCACCGTTTAATTTGTTTTTTTCTATGCATTAAGTGGTAATTTGCTTGTACACTACTTAAATACTTTTTTGTAAATTTTTTTTTTTAGAATGTTTGGCAAATCCCATAAGACCAACTGTATTCATAACTAAACCATTTATATTTTTTGGTTAATTGAATGACAACGAAAAAAACAAATATTTTGATTAGCAATCTTTTATGTATTTTTCGCCAAAAATTATTAAAATAAACTATTCGGTTGACTTTGACTTCAAACTGTTATGTTTCTGCAGATTTATATTTTTGACATGTCAGTTGTTTTAGTTTTTTCAGTAAATAAAAAGCTTGTGTTTTAAAAATTTAATACACAATATTTGTTCCTTAACAATAGGTAATCTGCTTAATTTTATTAAATACATGCCATGATTGATTATCGTAGATCTAAATCATGTATATGCATGTACATATAATACAAAAAAGTACAGTTTTTTACGCCAAAGGTCTTTATATATAATTCATATTGTATGAATCTTCATTTATGATTTGAAAAGTGGTTAGAAAAAAAACCACAAATTGTCATCAAGATGCCATGTCTTAATTTATTCTAGAATTTAGTTTTTTTTTCTTGTATTTTAAATGGTATCATACCATTGTATACATACGTGTTAATATGTCATTTAAGACAGAAAATGAAAGTCATTTACTCTCATAATATATTACTGTTTATTTACATTGGAATAAAAATCAAAAATGAGGAACACGAAATACGATTGCGTTTTTGGACAGTTATTTTTTTTAAAAAATACACGTCAAAATGCAAATCCAATTTTACTATTCTTTAAATCAAAAATTCGTAAATTGTTGAATAATAAATTGGAATCCATTTTTTCAGATGCATCTATTCATCCGTACAAATATTAAGATCCCTGTGACACTTACAGAGTTTCATTGATCTTTTTTATTTTATAAGAAGTCACAAAATTATATATGTGATTTAAATTAATAAATAAAGCAGTTCGTTTACAACGAGAAACTTTTCGATGTACAGTTAAAAAATAACTGTATCAAAATGTTAAACTTCGTGCAAATACATCGCGAAATTTTATTTATACGAATATAACAGTTTTTAAATAAAAAAAAGTTTATATAACATTTTTTAGCAAAAAAGACGGCTTATTAGGTTGCCAGCATCTGTTGTTATATATGCGTCGCAATCAATTGCATTTACAATTTTTTATTTACTATAAGTTTTTGTTCAGATCTGTTGATATATAGTTCTTTCTTTAGCTTTTATACAATAACTTGCATTAAAGCAATAGTTTAGTTATGGATGTGCTGCATTAGCGCAATTTTTTGTAGTATTTTATTTATATATATGTGATTTTGGGTTGTTCAATAAGATACTATTTGCATTATGTCGGCCACGTTTTCTGTTTTTGCACTTGATATCTGTATCCCTACAATATAACCACATTGTTTTTCCCTTTGCATTTTGCAGCATATTTTGACACCTATAAAGTACACACCAGCACGTATTTTTATACTTTAATACCGATATCTTTTTTATTGTTAAGTTTCTATTTTTTGTAACCTTAACCATAAGTAAAAAAAAACAAAAAAACACAATTTATAATTTGATAAATCAAAAAAAGTACACCACCGTTTTGTTTTTTATTTGATGATGGCCAATTAATTCATATAAAAAACGTATTTTACAACAAAATTCTGTTATATCTAAACAACAGGTATATAGCTCCTGTTTCAATGAAAACTACATGCGATCATTTGTGATAAAACAATATGTACCCGTGTATACAACAAACAACAAATGCTTAATATGCCATTGTTCAAAATACACGTTTTTTAGTAACTTTATACCAAAATTATCTGTATTTTATATACCGTGGTAGAAATGGAACAGTCTTTGTAACTTGTCAAATATTTATATATCGCAAAAAAGTTTTTACATAGTACTATTACTAAAAATGTATGCATTTGTTTTCTTCTTGCTTGCAAAATATACTTAACGTAAAAAAAATAAGAAATAATGTTACGAAAAAATGACCAAGGCAACAATAAGAAACAAATACACTATAATTTGTGCAAAAATAGGCTCAATTCTGTATACGTTATACAAATCTTTTTTTCTGCCCATTTAAATTGCGTGGTTTTAAAATTTAAGTTCATATATTGTATCGTTTGTTGTAAACAAGTTTTAATACACACAAAATTGTACGGCTGTATACTGTGTAATATTTTTTTTGCGTTGTTTGCATTTATTTTACTCCTTGTAGTAAATTTGGTCTTTAGTTGTTTTTAGCCTAAGTTTTTTACGAAAAGAACAAATATTGAGTGAAGATTGTAGTCAAGCTTTAAAAAAATATTTTTTTCGTTTATAAAACATATTTTTTTTTTGTTTTTAGTATATTTTATGTGCTTAATTCTTCATATGACTATTAGACTGTCGTGTTGGCATACGCTTAAAACATAAAAAAAACTTGGCTTGTGGTTGTAAAGCTTTTTTTTTACTTATACAACAATATAAAATTCGTCACTTATTACACAGGGATCTATGTAAACTTATTTAAAATAAAAATGCTTTGTTTTACGTTTTAAATTTTAAAATATACAACAACTGACGATTTGTTTGCGTTTTGTACCGTATTACACAAAAATAGTCATTGAGCAATTTAATACTGTTTTTGTACGCTTAAATTATGTTTTCGCTGTTTTTGTATCTTAGATTACATTTTTTTTAGTTGCCTTTATATACAAAAATTGTTTCTTATACTACAATTACCACATGCAAGTATATATGTTTAGTATATCAATCAATCTAGACATACTTTTTGCTCAAAAGGTTTACTCAAAAAAGTGGTCGAATACAAGACTATTCTTAATCATGCATGAAACATTAAATCAAGCAAGTTAAATGCGCTATTTGTCTTTATACTGCACGCATCTATTTTTGCGTATAGATTTAATTCGCCCTGACATTTTAAAATATTTTAATTTTATACAATCTGAGCACATTAGGTTTTGTTATTTGTTGTAAAAAAATTTGATAAAATACTTGCAAATACGTTTTTGCTAAGTTATACAGCAATGGTATTACATAAACAATTGTTTTTTGTACAGCTTATAAATAAGAGTTATCTGGACCCATAATATACTTGGGTTTTTCACCCGGAAAAAAGACCACGACACTAATTTCAGAAAAAACCCGACAAAAAATTTCTAAAAATCTGCTCGTATTTTTGTGTTTTTGATTTTTTGTACTCGTTATTTGTTATGCAACTTTGTAGCTACTTCTTTAAATTTTTTAACAAGTTTAATAATTTTTTCCGTACATAATTTGTAGCAGTGGCGTGCCAGTAAAATAAAAAAAAGGGTAGTTTTCTATCCTCACTTCTTTTACAAGTTTTTTATTTGGTTGTATAAAACGGGGAAGAGTATCGTGCTGATGTTTTTATAATTGTGTAATTCTTCCGAAAAAAAACAAAAATTTGTTTTTAATTTATATAAAAAACTACGAAAAAAAACAGTGTTTGTGTATGCTTATCTGTCTTTTTATGCAAAAACAATATAACTTAAAATAAAATAATTTTTGCCCACGAGTTTAACTGTACCAATAGTATTTTCATGTTTACAATAAAATATGTTAAAAAACATATCTGGCATAAGTTACTGTTCTTAACAGTGCTTTGTTACCGTCCATGTAATATGCAGTACGTAGTATACCTACTGTATATAGCAAAAACGGTTTATGATGCTTCAAAAAAACATAAAAAACTTATTTTTTTGTTAGATAAAAACTCATACTCTTATTTATCAGTGACGAAGTACCTTTGTGCGTTTAATAGTTTTTTTTATAAAAAACGAACATACAAAAATTTTTTATGATAAAATATATTTACCTTTTTGATAAGAATATGTGGACAAAGTGCACAATTTTTTATAAAAAAACAATAAAGCTTAGATAAAGTTAGCGCAAATTTATTTATATACGATATAAAGTTTTTTTTAATTTACGTTTTTTTTACAACCTATTTTTAAACAAAGAAGAAAAACACATCGCATGTCATCAGATATATTTTTTACATGTACAGCACGCAAAAATCAATGTTATTACGTTCAATTAAAAAAAGCCGAACCCTATATAATAATAAAATTTTTTTGGTATATCTAAGTGGTATATCTGTGTAACTAGAAACAAGTTAGTACAATTGTATACCTGTAAATTCGTGTCTAAGGCTGTCCTATGCTTTGTAAATAATAATCCTTTACAAATATTCTAAACTACCTGTAATATACGTACTGTTTAAAATACAGTAATTTCTGTACTATTTGGTACATTAATTGCATTGGAACATGTACCTAAGCCAACTTACAGTTTAACACTATTTATACTAGTTTGCTGTATCAAACGTAAGTTTTTTGTCTTTTCCGCAAAAAAAATGTAAAAAATGAAGTGTCTCGACGTACCATCGAAAAAATGATTTCAACGTGTTTCTTTTCGGTTGCAAAATTTTATAATTTTTTATAATTTTTTTTTAATTAAACCATCTTTGTTTTTTTAAAATATATTTTTTGTTTTAATTGAAACAATGTAAAGGTAATGCTTTTTATTTATAAGTTTATGTTACACATTTATTTTTTTGCTCGTAATTTATACTTTTTTATTTTTTTTGAACAAATGATTCACAGTTTAGATAGTTAAAAAACAAAGTTTATATGTTAAAACTTTTTTAGTATTTATTTTTTTATTTTTCAATTACATCTAGAAAAAAGTTGCGTATTTAATAATTTTTTTATAGAACGAAAAAGCTTTTTGCGTCATTGCCGTACAGATAGCAATATAAAAAAATGTTAACTAATATTAATTTAAATTGATTATGTCAATGAATATTTGTTTCGAATCGAAAATCTGACGTTACACTTGCATAAAATTCTCGTTATCGCTGACAAGGTTTTGTCATGTTAATATAAAAAAAAACAAGGCAAATAACGCTTTCGAACTACACATTTTTAGTAAACTCACGTATATAATTTTACTTCGTTCTAATTTTTAAGAGTACTACTATAATACTTTATGCAAAACTTATTTAAAAGCCTTCAAAAATCTTATCGCGTTTATTAATTTAATAATATGTTTACGTCTTATTTTACTTAACATCATGTGAAAAAAAGATTGTAATATAGATGTACTATTATATGTTATTGTTCATTACACGACGATTAAAACACTTTAAGCAAATAACTGACTAGAACCTCGATATTTCGGTACTTTTACGACTATAAACGAATAATGGCATACCGGTCAATCGAAATACTGGATAATTGTGGTCTTACAAAACATAAAAACAGCATAATATTTTTTTAAAAGGCAAACTTTGTGCTGCTAATTATGTTAAATACACGCCGACGTATTTCCGTTAAAAAAAAGATATTTTGCTTTTTGAGGCTTTCTCGCGTCATATTTAGTGTTTGCATATCCGAGTTTTTTTAGTATTTGATATCCGATCCGACTTTGAACCGAATCGGATAATTAAAAACTCTGACGGATAGCAATTGTCGCAAAAATTGGAAATTATCCAAACTGTTTTTCTGTTTTTAGTTTTTTAACGAGAATATCAGAAAAACCGCACAAAATCTAAAAATAAAAAATATATTACGAAAGCTTAAAAATCAAAAAGCAAATACGGTTTCTATTATTGTTTGTGTACATTATTTGTTTTTTTGTATCTAAATGCCTATAAAATGATAGCTTAAAATTATCAACATAAAAAATATTGTGATCTTACTGAGACAGAAAATGTTATTCGAAACATATTCTGTTTTTTGTTAGTGTAAAATACCCACTTTACAAAAAAATAAACTTCATTCTTAACACTAAAGTGCCCACGGTATGCAGACGACGTTTTTTTAGTTTCTGTATAACTCAAAAGATATATGCGTGCGTCTCGATCAAATTACAGTAACACCGCCACACGTTGTAAAATATAATTTTATGTCCTGCCATGTAATTTTTGGTTGTTTCCTTTTAAAAGGGTTAACTGCAATCTTCACGAAAACTGACGCTGAATGCATATGTATACAAAATACAATGTTGGCAAAAAACAACACTAAAATTATTATTTTAAAGCAATTTTGTTATTAATTTTGTATACAAAAAGGCAAAAGTCATATTTTTAACTGTCGTTAAATAGACCAGGGGCATCAGAGCAAGCTTAGCTAAACCTCAAAAGAGAATTAGAGCACTTAAGTGTAAAAAAATATATTGTACAATCTTTTATGATTTAATTGACTGATTTAGTATCCGTAGTATTTTTTTCATAACGCATTAAAATGGCAAAGGCATAAGTTTATGCATAATAAAAAATTTTTTTGTAAATTATATTATATTTACTATAAAGCATCAATTAAGAAAAAAAATAAGTAGAAAAAGACCTTTTTGTTAAATAATTTTATTAGATGCTACATTTGCAGTGTATGATTGTAATATACCGTTGTATACTTCTATACAAATTATATAATTTAGTGTCCAAACTGTTTTTTTGTCTTATTTGCTATGTTAAATGTAATTTGGTTTTTCTTTACAAACAGATTTCTTGTATAATGTTTATCATCATGTAAGCAGTAAAATTTAACGCTGTTATAAAGTAGTGTATTGTAGTTTTACACTGATATTTTACATAAAATACCCCTTATTTGTAAATTATCGTATTTTTGGATATCGGATAAATCATCCGATTTTAAACGGATTCGACGTGGATCGGAAAACTATATATAAAAAAATGTAAAGGTTGAACGGATAACTAAAATACTATACGATGCATTGCTCGTGTTTTACTCTGTGGTAGGTTTTTACGCCTTTTTTAGTATGGGGTGCCAAAAATCTTAGTATTGTAGTCAAGATACTTTTATATAAGGTTCGACTACAATATAATAGTAAAAAAAAGGCTTCTTGCATATAACCTAACAAAAAAGTTTAAGAAAGGTTCAACTACGTAATTGAATGTTTTTGGTACATTTTAAATTGATATACTTTATATCTTACTCTTATTCAATCGATAGTATGTGCAAAATTTTGTTTGAATACACAATACTATCTTTAAGTTTACCGGTTTTTTGTATAAATTTTCTATACAGAAAACTTACTTACGACCTAATTACGCCTTTTTTTTATGTTTAATATGTTTTTATGTGTAAAATTCGATATTTTTATACGCATGTATAGTCGCGTTTTAAATCAAATTCATATGCAAAAATAACTTAGCCGTTGCAAAAATGGTTTTGTTGTATTTTTTAGTCTACTAATGTTCAAGACCACTGTTGTTTTTCGCATTGAAAATTTGCTTTTTGCAAGTTTTTACAAAAATATCTGTAAATAGCGGCTCCGGTTAACAAAAGTACACAAAGAAGATATTACTAATATTATTTTTTACACGTAAAAACACAGTCAAGCAGTAAGGAGTCGTTGTAAAAAAACCAGCGCTAGGATTCAGAAAGGTATATACGGAAAAATCAATGATCTTGCAGAGTGATTTTATACATCAGACACGTTTTACTATTTGCTCATCTTTTTTTGGCTTATTTAAATTGTTCATTGTTATAGGCTGCAAACTTTTCAAATGTTTTTTCTTTTAATACTGGTGTCTTAATCAAGATTAGGTCTCCTTTATCGTAACTCATATCTAAACAGTAAAAAATATTCGCGTATCGAGTACTTCAAAAATTTGCTATGCACTTGTAGTATGAGGTAGAGATCTGCACTGCCCCGGCAAAACACCGGACAAGACTGCGGACCGGTTAGGGTCGGTTCCACACGGATTTTTGTGATCTAGTGCCAGTGTTAACTTATTTTTATCGCATCTTGTACCCTTTCGGTCTTCCGGTCCGGTTCTTGTTGCCGGTACGGTCCGTTTTTTTTTTTTTTTACACAAATTTTCCGGTCCGATTCGGTCTGATGCAGACCTCCAGTATGAAGTATAAGATAAATTACGTGGACGCCCAGTTGGGTAAACTATGACATAAAAAGCAATTAAGAAATCTAAATTAACTGTAAAACCTTTGCTTTTGACCATATCTAAATTATTTACAATGCTGCAATTTAAATGCTGTTTGGGTAATACATTTATACCACTTCTAATCAAAGAGGTTATCTACTGTTTTTTGATGTAGGGTAGGTATCCTATAATGCGTTAACGTAAAGTAAACTGATAACGCGTTAACTTTTAGTTTTCATTTTTTATTTCAACTTCAGTAATAATCTTTACTTTAATTTTTCTGATAACATTTTTTATGTTAATCGTGTTTTTCTAAAAACATTTTAGATAGTTAAAAGCTACAAAAACCAATTTAAAAAAAATTGTATTATGCGCTTCATATCTTATGCAATACAATCACTTGTAATAGAATCCTTTAAAGAAAAAAAACAACTCTATTAAAAAATACAAAAAAACAATATGCATATAACTTATATTGGAAAAACATGTGTAACAAGTATCGTACTAAATTCACAAAATCCTAAAGTACTGGTTTGTATACAATACACGTTTTTAAGGCTAATCTGTACGGTTCTGTGCCTTTTTATGCTTTTTTTTAAAGATCTCGAGTTCAAGGCTTTAGTAAAAATAGGCTAAAATATATTCTATTCATTTTTTTATTTCTTAATAATTAAAAAATAGCTTAATAATTTCTAAAGCAACAAATCAAATAATTAAAATAATTGAGTTTCAGTATACTATGTTTTCTGCATATACACAGTATCATTTTATGATTTGTGATATTTATATTGTCAAAAAGTAGAAATAATTGCAAGTGTGTGCATATTTTTGGATTTACTTAAGAAATTCGTAGATCTTTTTTTATTTTGCAAGAATAGTTTAATATGTTGTATTTGCAATTCGTACACACTTTTGCACAAGGAAGCGCGTGTAAACAGCAATATGCGTTTTTTCTGTTTTTTTGTGTTAAGAACGTTGTTTTGTTGTGTTTTCTGTGTTTTGCAATAGGAACTTACATGCAAAAAAACAAACTATTCAAGTATTTTCGTGCATGAATTAGAGCAAATTATAAGTAATTTTACATCTTTGTTCTTTGTAGAATATTTAAATAGATACACTATTTATATACTCATATTTTATGTTTTGCAAAAAAATTTGAAGTTATTTATTTGTGACGAGTCGTTGTTTTAAAACATCAAAAATGCTTTATTTCCTTTATGAATTTTTTATTTTTCATTTTTGTTCTAGATTTAATTAATTTTTGCGATTAAAAAGTATTTAACATATCTAAAAAAATAGTTGCGCTACCCTTTTAAAGGCTCTTATTCGTTTGCATGCATTATTTTGTTGTAAGTTGCTATAAAATACTTTAGGCAGACACGAAAAACATGTGCATCTAAAACACAGTGCAGTGTTCGTTTTTTTTATAAAGACAAATATAGTGTTCTTAATAGAATGTTTTGTATATAATGATAAACCGATTAAACTATAAAAACATATTAAATTTATTGACACAGGGAAGTACGAATTATCTGCAAAAACTGCAAAAAAAAAATACTGACTTTACTTTGAACTTACTGCAAAAAAAACTAGCATAAATTAATTATACAATAACAAGTTTAAAGTGCGTAAAAAGGCATACAATAAGTTGACTCTAGAAAGATAAAAGCTTAAAAAAAACCGTATTAATAAATATTTATACGTAAATTGTCATTTAAATATTGTCAAACAAAATTATTCAAAAATGAGTTATTAAGAAAAGAAAATTAACTAAATTTGGTAATACGGTCGTTAAATGCTTTTTTATTTTATTGTTGAAAAAAAAAATACGCAAATGTAAGAAACCCGAACAAGCATATGAATAATTAATTATCTGGCAATGTGTTAAGCAATTTAAATAGCCTTTAAGGCATGAGCTAAATGTTTCTATCGAAAATTTTAGACTGAAGTATGTTTTTTCAACGTAGTCAAATATTTGTTTAATTATAATCCTGGCGCGTAACTTACATTTTTTGGGAATGGTTTTTTAGTGGCTATCATTAAATTCTAAATCTGCCTCGATAAAAAAAAGTCTTGTTTAGTATTTTTTATAAAAGGTCTTGTG
>JAQFYM010005110.1:0-13907 GCA_034694785.1 Agrenia bidenticulata
ACGACGTTGACAATTTATTTAATATGACTGTGGATTGAAGCGGTACGCGTGTAAATATACATATAAACGTCATATAAAGGCTGATGAGTACAAATCAATGCTATGAACTTAAAATCACATTTAATAATAATAGCACTTTTATTTAAGATTGAATATACAAAATTTTTCCTTTAATATTATACAAGGGCAGTAAAAGTTTACAAAAAATGAAAACTTTTATCTTTATGTACCAATACTCGAAAAAAAAATTGATTGTCCTCGGAAAGTGATAACCGGACAGGACCAAACCGTAATCCGGTTTGTTCCGGCGCGAGCAAAAAACGTAAGCCGTGCAGTTTTCTGTACAAATACAAGTTTACCAATGAATTTTAATATTTATATATATTTTTAGTCGATAAATGTAAGATAGAGCCCATGCATGATATTTTATTGTCTTTTCCGCTTGGAAAATATTATTATACTGTTTAATTTTATTATGGGATCAACATTATATTATGATAAAACTTAAGTGATAAACTGATTTAATAACTTATATGTAAAAACAAAAACCACTATATAATAAAGAAGAATTTTACTGACTGTAAACGCAAATTAACTATGGGTGTAAACATACACGACCAATATCTTAACCTAGATACAATATAGAAAAATAGTATTATACAAAATGCAATCTATTACTGTTTTGCGAATCTGCTTATGATTATTTTTTCGAGCATAAAGTGCTTGTAATATGATTTTGCACACCTCGTTCTAATTTAGCAATATAGCTATAGTTTTAACACAATAGTAAAAAGGCATCACGTATATATTATACGTAACATATGTCTTTTATGGTCACAATTTGCAAAAACAGTCGTTTAAAGACATAATTAAAAAACTTGAATGCGTACCCATAGACGGATCTAAGGAAAGCACTATGACATATGCTTCGAGGCGTCCGGCTTTTGCTTCAAAGAGGCCGTCGGCTTGGGACGCCCCGAAATTTATTGCATTAGGAAAAATTTTACCTTGAATAAAACAACCAAAAATATTTATCCTTTTTTCGCAAGTACATAAAAAAACACGCGTTTAAACAAAATATATTTTATAACAAGCATATTTCAAATCTTAATTTTGTTGTTTTTTTTTTTTCAAAATTACGAAAGTTATTTAAAACTAGTAGACTAAATATCTAATACGACAATTTTACATAGATAAAACAACAAAAAAACCTAAAATTTCATGAGCATAAAAAAAATATCTTTAGTAAAAAAACATTCGTGCAATATTCTTTTATAACTAGGCTTTATACCCCCATTTTTAACATCATCTGAATTATATTCAACATCAGATCTTAACACAAAAAAAAAGTTTACTAGTATAAAAAAACAACACAAATAAGCCTTTTTAATTTTATATAGTTATAAAAAAGGTATATATTACATTCTAGTGATCAGATCTAGATATATCGTTTTGGATGAAATTTTTGATACCAGCAGTGCTCACTAGACAGGGTTTTTTTTTGCATATCTCTTTGCAATAAGCAAACCATAAAACAACAAAAAACCGGGTCATTTTTGATTTTTTTCTTTGTAATAGTAGCACCATAGTAAAAACGAAATAACGTTTTTAGTATTATGAATCTAATTTTGCTAGTGATAGCCTAAATGTTAGAATAATCGACTGAGACCCAGAAAACCCGACCTGATCCTTACACGGAACCCGGTTTTATAGTAGAACCCACCAGGAAATGTTTAAAAAAAGCTGTATTTATATCTGAATCAATATATAAACTTATATTATTACGCTTATTATTGTAAATGACATTCTTAAAATTATTTTTTATACGCAATAATCGTTTTTACATACATATAACTTTTGCAAGGTACTTTAAAAGATAATAAATAATACTTGACGAGCCACAAAGCAACAGTGCAGATGCAATCCATGTAAAAATTACATGTGTTGTAACTGTAAAATCACAAATAAACAAGCATCGATATTTTTTTTTTAATTTTCTAGGTCAAAGCTGAACAAAATTATGCAGACTTTCAATATCGCATAATCGTTTTTTTGGCTGCCAGTAAAAATCAAAGGTTTATGGAAACCTTTTATTTATCGACTCCTTACAGAAACAAGCCTTTTTGCAAATCGGGCCGGGCAGAGCACGACAACATTGCTAAGCCTGAGGTATGGAATTCGAAATATCAAATTTTTATTTTTTTTAAAATTTTGGGTTATTCGATATTGAATTTATTTCCATAAAAAATTTGTAGTGCTTTTTTCCAGCATTTTATTTTTATTGCACAGGCAAATACGTATATAAAATGTATCGAAATTTATTTCTTACCTGCCAGATCTTATTTATAAAACTAATAAATTCAAACATGTTATTAAATAACGATGAACCGCTACAACGCGTATCTATGCAATTTTATATTCGGTTTTCATGTATCTAAGTCAGCCATTAAATTTTTTTTGCCTGGATTTTCAAGGTGAAAAAAAGTTAAGCTACTACAAAGCATCAATTTTTTTAAATGAAACATGATAACTGCGTAATAATGTTTTATAGATTAGATTTAGTCGTTAAACAGTTTTTAAATCTAATAAAACTTTATTCCTTTTAAAATATCCTGACTATTGCATTTTTATTAAAGCTTTACAACCGCACGCAATTCAAAACTTTATGTTTTCATGCAACGTCTGAATATACAAAATTAACAATAATTTAAACGCAAACCAAACTAGAAATTAAATGTATTTTTTTTGCGTTTTTATAATAATTTTCCTTGTATTCAATATATTCGAAAAGCGATATCTAGTCTGAAAATTATCCGATATTCGAGTTTATATTTTTACATGTAGATCCGGTCCCTAGCTGGCCCCACTTAGTTTTAATAAAGAAAAATCTTGTAATTGTAATGTAATTTTATAAAAACTTTATATCATTAAATTTACAATTTTTTTTATGTTTGAAAAATTATACTTTATTGTGTTTGTCGTTTTTCTGTCTACATTCATAGCAGCGAATGATAAATAAACATTTTTTATTATCAGTTTAATTTCATTTACTGTTTTTTTAGCAAACTTATATACAGTCATTATTGTAAAATCCTCCAAATATTTGTGTAAATTATTGAAGGATCCGAGGCTCTAAAAAGATATGGATTATAAAAGAACTGCATAATGATCTTTATAGAAATTTAACCTCTTTTTTTTTATTTAGAAATTTTTTCTTGTTTTTTTTTAAATTTTATTTACTAGACAATAGTAATTAAAAATTAAAAATTTAGTAAGACATTAACAGATAAAAGTGCATTTAAGTGCATATCAAGTAAAAATAAGGCAACGGTATGCAAGCAATATTTTTTTCCTATAGTGCGTATATATTTTTTCTTATTTAAGGCTGGTTTTATATACATAAACGAGCAAATACGAAAATTTTGTACGATAAAGTATAATATTACAAAAATAAAATTATTTTTTTATGTAAGGTATAAAATATCCTAATGCAAATTAGATTAATTTTTATTTTCAAAATAAGGGTTTTTTTTTGCGCATAGCGTTAAATATTTTTCTTCAGTAATTTCTAATTCTTTTTGTGTTTGTACTAAACTTTAATTTTTAGTTAATAAATCAAAGAGCAATTTGTTATCATGTAATGCGTTTTGAGGCATATTTTTGTGGTTTAATACAACTAAGTCGTTTAAAGTAAAATCAGCAAAAATACGCTGGAAAACTACAGAAAAGCAAATAAAAGTATGAACACTTCGAAAAATATGTAAAACAAAATAGTTTCTATAAAATAAATTACCACTAAGATAACATAAAATACGGCTATTGTTTTTTGGGTTTTATTTTTACAGATTCTTTGCAAATCACAGCTGCAAAAATCACAATTATCTGTCGTAAATACTCTATACAGTGTATAAAAAACCAAAAAATGCAAACTTTGCATAACAGAACAATGTATTTACAATAAAAAACAGTCTCTGGTTGTATACATAATTTGAAATTTTATATATAGATTTTTTGCACTAGATAAAACCTATAATTACTTTTTTTTTGCATTTATAAAAAGACGATAGATAAAAAAACATTAAAAATATTATTATAAATTTATCTCAGCGTGATGATTTGTTTTTCTTACTACCAAAATAATTATGAAATGCTTTTTGCTTTTCTATTTTTGCGGTAATATTGTATTGATTCTTGCAATCATATCATATGCTAATCATTCATTTCTATTTTTGACGCGATTGCAAGACGCAAAGCACATAGTTTTTACATAAAATATAAACAACTACAGTTTTTGTATTCTTTGCAAATCAGTAATTCTATAGGTTTTTAGAATTACATGGTTATTAATTAGTTTTTTTCTTAGTAACGACGTAAATGTAAATTTGGAACGGATGCATATTTTTTAAGTCCGATTTTTTTTATTGTAATTAAACACAGCAAAAAAGAAACTCATTGTTGTAAACCTAAAGAAATCAAAGATTCTTCCTCTAAAGCAGTGTTAAAATATGTCGTTTTTCAAGTTAAAGAATTTTTTTACTGTTGAACGGTATGGAACGTAGATATTTTTTTTTCAAATTGTTTTTATTAGACTATCTCTTAAAAAAAGGATTTGCTTTAATACTAACGAAATTATCTCGCTACAGTAGTTCGATAATACAAAGATTATTATAAAAGTATGAACTAAGGTCAATTATGGATTGTTCTTTTATAGAGAAAACATGTCACCATTTGTTTCTAGCATCCATAATTTGCAAATTAATATTTTGTTTCAAAGATATAATAAAATATGCATTTTTTATTTCATCTTTAATAATTTTTTTGTGAAAAATTTTTTAATGGGTTAAATACGAAACCATAAAAAAACACACCAAAAGTGAACTGCTTATCTAACTACACAGCTTCTCAACCTACCTTTTTTGCAATTTTTAAGCCAGAAAAAATGTACTACCCGGTGCCTGAAGAAAAACAAAATAGTCGAACGGTAACATCCTAGATGAAATACTTTTTAAAAAATGCTTAAAAGAACAACACGTGTTTATTACTATTTTGTCTAAGCTTTAGTTGTACGTTACAAGTACTATATCGCACCGTTGATATAGTTTTGAAGACCCTTTGTTTTCTTTTGCTCTTATAATAATAATAATTTATTTATAAGGTTTTTACAACATATTATAAGTGTGGTTTCTGATTAACAGTTAACACACTATAAAATATTTTGATGTTATTTTAAGCAGCAATTTTGTATGGCAAAAAAATAAAAATGCTATAATTTTATGTATCGGAAAAATGTTTTGATACAACGAAATTACAATAAATGTGTATTTTTTACTATTTTTATAAATAATCTTTTAATTACATTTACGACGATATATTTGTCAATTATAGTTTTCTAATGTGCACTGCCAGAGTTTTATATGCTTTCTATGTATGAATTTTTGTCTTTTTACAGTTTTTTGCATTGTAAAATTACAATGGCATACTCCAAAAAATAGGAAGAATTCTAGTAACAACAATATAGCTCAAAAAGCAAAATTAAAAGCCGCAGCATAGTATAAAAAAACCGGGTTATTACTATCTGCAAAAAAAACTATAAATTTATAAAAGGACCTAGAAAATGTCCGTGATCCTGTGCCTTTAATATGTAAATTTGTCTCTGGGCGTATTTTAGGTATAATATTTACTGTGGTTTTCAAATAAAGAAATCGTACTGTCTGTTTTAAGGTACCAATCAACAAGGTCAAAACATATGCAAAGTCTTTTCATATAAAAAAATGTATATCGCCGCTATATAGGAATTTTTATTCCGCTTTTGTATCTTTTTGGCTAGAAATTATTTTTAACATTATTTATTTTACTAAGAACATATTTTATATACAACAATGCTTTATCAGTACCTTATAGTGATTTTTCTACTATAATTGACATGATTCAGCAGAATTTGTGGTTTGCCTCTTAACTCAACCAAACTAAGTTCTCAATAGATAAAAAGCTATTCGTTCGTGCATGTTTACGTAAAATACATATAGTTTTTTATATATCATAAAATCGAAAAGTGAAAGCATATTGTTACACATTAGTACCATTGTGGAATTACAAATTTCGGGCACCCAGGGTATTGCTATGAACTAACATCCCGGCACTATTTCGGGGCTCCATACACATGACAAAATGGGGTTTTGTATTTCATTAAGTTGAATTGCGATTTAATCTTGCAGGACAGATTTTTATTTTCGAGAAACATCGTTTACATATCGAGTAAAATCTAACGAACAATAAAATATACAGATCAATTTATAAAAAAATTTATAATATGATATAATTTTTTGCACAAAAATCTATAATATTAGCTTTTAAATAGATATATGTTTGGTTACAGTATATTTATGCAATGATATCGGAAACTGCTAAATGTTTTGTATTTTTTTGTAAATGCAGTTTATTTATTTTTTAGGTAGAAATGAATGTAATTTTTAAAAATGATAAAATCAGTGTTATAGTCATAAAGTACGCTTGGTAAAAAACGCCTAAAAGTAGAAAACACGCATTACATTAACTTTAATTTCTTAAATTACAAACATACAAGGGTACATTTATATATAAAATAGCAGGGATTAATACAAAAATACACACTTTTTCTAATTTAAAAGCAAATGCTCTTACTAATTTCCTAGTACATGACAGAATTACCTTAAGTTTCTTTTATACGTAATAGTATCCATAATATCAACAGAAAAACACAAAAACAAAAAACAAAAACTAAACCATATAAAGATTAGGTATAATTGTTTTAAATGTCACTAATAAAAGAAAAACCTTAATGTGTGTGTTAAGGGCAAAATACCCTTTGTACAACCTAAATGGCCCTTTTTTGTAAACCAAAAAATATTGTATTGTTCTCATATTCTATTAATATTTATATTTAAATACGCGCGCAAAAATTGAGAAAGCAACTTAAAATCACGCGCAAACGACTTATAAAACAATTATCAATACTATGTCACATTACAAGAGTATATTTTAAACAAATTTGACTTAACGAGCCGTTTAAATGCACAATGTTAACTAAAAAAGAACTTATTACTGGTTTTAAATTGTTAGATTACTGTTTGTGCCGTATATTGTTTGTTTTTTGACGTGCGTACGTTTTTTTATTTTATTATAGATGTATTTCAAAGATAATTCGAAAAATCTGTAGTTAAAACATATGTGCGTTAATTAGGGAAAATATAATTCTCCTTACAATTTTTTATGTTTTGGCTTTATTTTCATTTATTTTCATTACTAAATTATTTGATTAAAATTAGTATACGTGACGATTTTAAAGTGTTTCAATTGTTTTGTAATTATTAATAAACATGTTAATATATTTTAGCGTTTTTACCAAATAGTCTGGTTGTAAATTTTTCACTAAAAAAAAACCGCTTTTATAAGATTTTACCTTAAAAAACAGGTATTTTTTGTTCTGATATGTAGTGTGGTCATTTTTGTTATAATACGAATAAAGTTGCTCGTTTGTGTAAAAGTTTTACGGATTACTGTTTAGTTTTATCCATACCATATATAATAGTGAAGTGAACGGCTAGACATTGCACACATTTTGATCTGTTATACTGCATGTTATCCTAGATGTAACTATTTTAATTGTTAGATTTACCATTTAAATTGTTACGAGTCGAGGAAAAATTTTTCTATAAAAGAAAATGCAAACGTGTACATGAACTCTATTGGTACAAAAAACTGTTTGTAAGAATACATTCATCTGTAGATTGTAACAGTTTTTATTGCTAATTGAACGTAATAAAACGCTATTTACGAAGATTAAGTTTTTAAAAAAGCAGTTTTATTTTTTTTTTTAATATTTTTATCTAAAAAAGGATATTTTGTAATATCAAAAAAATTGGTTTTTTTGGGTGTTGGAAAATATGTGTTTGGTTTAGTTCCGAAGCGGGGTGTTACTCTTAAAATCAGGCGTTACACCGGTGCTCCGGGGTAGAGAAAATTTTGAAAATAAAACACTGGGATAAAATTGCCAGGGTTACTAAAATCTTTGTTCTTTTACCTTAAGATTTTTTTTGGATTGTTAAATAAAATTCAAGTGTCATTCACACTGTAAAAATATATAACTTACTAAAAAAGCACCAAAAAAAACAAACATATGATTTTTTATTTTTTTTGGTATGTGGCTTACTTATTTTAATACCGAATAAACATATCAACAAGATATAAATATGTAAATAAATTATTTTCTTGTAAGTACTAGCCGATATAATGTTTTTTTTACGGTTTTTCTATAATCTAGTAATAACTCATACAACAAACAAGCAAAAAAAACTGTTAAACGTATTAATGTAATGAAAAATTATAGATCTATAGAATTAGTACCTTTGTTCTTGTTCTACTTGTTTTTTTGTAAAAACACTTACATAACGTGTAAATATATATAAAATACTATAAGCATCATTATATTACAGCAGAAAAACATAAAATTTTAGGTTTTTGTACCTTTCATGTTTTCTATATAACATTTATTATCGACAAAAAACCACATTAATGTATGACTTTTTGGCTTTACCGAATCCTTTTATATATAAGGATTTATCAAGGATAACATGTTTGTCTTTGACTTTTTTACGTTTAACTATACAATTTTGCTGTTTTGTTTCAACCAACATCTTACCATTATGGCCATTATTGGGGGAAAAAACAAATAGAATAATAAGATAATACTATATTTGACACCATTGTTGCATTGTTGTAAAATAAAAATACAATATAATTACAATGACACTTTTTTAATAATAGTTGCTGTAATTTTTTTGCTTTGCCAACGAAAACCGTGTTCCGAAAACAACCAAAAAAATTTAGCATAGTTTTTTCCATGATATATTTTTGAAAGAAAATTTTAAAACTAATAATTGCTGTAATTAATATAAATATTATAACGAAATATATATAAAAAAACCCAATTAAATGATGTTTTCAGCAATAAAAAAACAAAATTAAGATTGAACTCTGCAAGAATATAGATCCGAAAAGCGTTTATTACAGTAAAGATGTATTTATAACACCCTGCTTAGTATTTTATAAAAATCTAAACGGCTTTTTATTTATTATATTTTTACTGTAACTTTTTTAATGCATATTTTTATTTTTATGGATATATATTTAGTGATAATTAGTTGCCCTAGTGACAGGCCCGTACGGCTGTTTTTTTATGTTGAAAAACGGGCTTTAACGGGCGCCAAGGGTCTACGAACGGGCTTATATAGTACGTGGTTTTGTGTTTCAAAGGTATAAAGCTTTTTTTTTACACGCTATTGACAAAAAACACACTTGTTTTATAAGTAAAAGCAGCATAATAGTTTAAGAACTAGTACGAAAATGGTAAAGATTTTTTAAAAAAAAATTGACGAAAAAAAAAAATTTGGATGTTATTAAAGATTTTTTCGAGTGGTTATTTTTTTTCGAACCCGTTTTAAACAGTTTTATATAAAAAAACCAAATATATTAAGGTTTTATAGAAAAAAAAAAACATATTACAGTAAATATAACAAATCAACAAAAAAAATTTAGTATAAAAAACTGCTGTAAACATTTTAATGACAATAATACACATAGATACTACTTATTAACTAAGCAAAAACAATTTTTAAAAAATTCTTGTTTTATGCAGAGCACGAAAGTAAAAAACTAATATACAACTTAGAATTTACATAGAATTCCATAAAGTTAGTTATATTTATTCGCTTTATACATCAATTTTTTCAAAAAAAAAAACGGTAAAGCCTTTTAAGTATTAGCATGTTTTGATTATTTGACTTTTCTTTAATTTATTTATCTCAACTTAAAATTAATATTTTTACATTTGTAACACACATGAATTTTTTTAAATGTTAAATAGGGTCAAAAATTTACTTGCATTGCTACAACATACTTTGGAAAATCGAATTCTGTTGTAGATTTTTACAAATTTAAATAAAAACGTTACATTTTAAGCAAGCGTTTTATTATTTATAACAAAATTAGGCAGTTATTATGATGTTGTTAACATTATTTTATTTTACAAGACTATATTAGTTTAATTTAGTAAAAAAACCCTCTACATTCATATATTGCAACAATATACTGATAATTTTTACTAGATTATATTTCTCTATACAGTTTTTACCGGGTTTTTTTATAAAATAGTAGAAACACAACAAAAAAAAGACCCGTGGACGGCTCATTGCAGATATTACATGAAAGCAGGCACACGGGCTATACACATTAAAAACAAAAAAAGCTCTGACTCTAAAGGGTTGCCTTAGGCTCGAGTAAATTTTATTATAGGTTTTTTCTCCACAGCCGAATTTATTAAATTTCAATTACAAAAGCGTATAGATTGTCAAAAGAAGGATATTTAATGTAATTTTTTTCTAGCCATAGATCCGCAATAGAAAATATCCTAGGTAATTTTAAGGAGTA
The DNA here is from genome assembly GCA_034694785.1 of Agrenia bidenticulata. NCBI lineage: Eukaryota > Metazoa > Arthropoda > Collembola > Entomobryomorpha > Isotomidae > Agrenia > Agrenia bidenticulata. Next base: position 10,465 of record JAQFYM010005110.1, read on the forward strand.
ACATTAAAATGAAACTATAAATGTAAATGGTATACAAAAAAGCAAAAAGTAATAAAGCAGACACAAGATTATATTCAAGTATTTTTTCATGACATTGCTGGATAAGTATGTGTTTTTTATCAGATATGCGCGTAAATCTGGATTTTAAACGATATGCTAACCACATGCAGTTCATCCTGATATTGTTGCCTTTAATTTTATAATATAGCGTAAATTTGATATAATCCGTTAGCGTCGCAAGATTCATGTGAAATACTGATAGATAAATTTATTTATTTAGCAAATTAATTTTTAGATAAAATCCTATTAATACTAGTGTGTGTTTGATTTTTTTCCAATTAATAATATCTCAGAGCCTTTCTATAGATAAATATAAAGTTAAGTCTTACTAAAAATTGGTCTAATACTAAAAACCCCAAAATAATGCACAAATATACGAATTTTGCGTTTATTTATAACACTAAGTTATTTAATTAAATTTGAACATTGTCATCCTTAGAAAAACTATATAACAAAAAATATATCAATAGGGTATACGCGTCATTCATTTTTTTTATATAATATTTATTTGTGAAAAAAAACTCACACTGTTTGCGCATGAGTATCTGGCAAGAATATTGAGTAATTATCCGTAATACTATAAATAAATATCAAAAGCAGTTAGTGTTTTTAGAAATAATGCGACTATTTTTATTTATAACGAATGCACTTAGAGGACAGAAGACATTTAGTGTATGCCTAAGACAGCTAGCATGTGCAATAAAACTTATGTTATGCATAAACAACAAAATCTATAGTATTAAGCGCAAAATAATTCTTGCGTTTCATACGAACAAGAATCTTAATAACTCTATGAAAGCCACATTTAATTTATTTATTATTATTTAAACAATCAAAAATCGTTTTGATTTAAAATAAATTAAAATATTCGCCTAGATATCGTAATTCCTTTTCGTAAAGTCTCGATAGTAAGAAAAAAACTCCTGTAATATAAAGCAACAAATTTTAGTTCCAAACTAGAAGTATTTGGTCTTTGACGCAAAATTTCCAACTTTTATTTTTTATTTTTGTCTTTAAAATTTTCTTACTATCGTGACTGTATGGTATAATATGTTTCAAATGCAAGTGAACCTTCAAATCTTATAAATATATCAGGTTATGTATCAGGAACATTCTAGTAGATATTTTCGCGTAGTTAGATTATAGACAAGCTTATATCTTTTGTTTTATAGTCATATATGATATTACCTATGTAACATGGGTGGTTCTATCTCAGATTTGTGATATAAATATATATTTATTATATATTTGAATCTTAAGTTGTATTAATGCATTTCAATTTTCTAATGGTTGTTGAAATAATGGATTTGATTCAAGCTGGATCTAGTGGAGAATTAGAAATGGATACTTCATATAATATTTTTAGTGCATTTAAACCAGGATGGAAACTGACTATGAGCAACAGGACCGTAAGGATAAAGGAAGAAGACAGTGACAAAAAAGGTTTAGAGGATCCTCAAAGCATTGTTAGATTCTTTAAGAAAGGAGAGAATAAATATCAAATGGTAATAAATGGTATGGATCTTTGTATTAAAGGAGTAAAAGAATATGGTGTAACTATTTGCGATGAAAAATTTGTGGATAAAAAATTAACACTGTGGAACATAAAAACGCACAAAAAAGGAATTCAGATAATTCATGTGGAGAGTAAAAAATGTTTGACATTGCACACCTACGATCCAAATACGAAGGGCCATCATGTGCAGGTAAGACCATGCGGAGCGACTCTATTTGCAAATAGGCAGTTTTTTTTGAAAGAAAAAGTTTTGGCCATGCCTTTAAAAGTAGCAGATATTACTCCCATAAAAGAACAAGAAATACTTGAAGATGTGGGGGAACCAACGTCAGAAGTAGCAGATATTACTCGTATAAAAAAACAAGAATCACCCGAAGATGTAAAGGAGGCAATATCAGAAGTAGCCGATATTACTCCTATAAAAGAACAGGAAATACTTGAAGATGTAAGGGATTTAACGTCAGAAGAACCGGAATCAGAACAGGTCAGACCCCTACAAACTGCAATCACACCCAAACCTATGTATGTAGAACCACCTGCTCAAACTAACGATGAACCCGGACTACAAAAGGTGATTCGGAAAAAACGATCTTTACCAAAGATGAAGATGATAACCAAGCCCAAAAATCCTGGATGCCCATATTCTTAACTATTGTTTGTCGAAATAAATATTTTATTTTATCCATTTTTATATGTATTAATGATTAAAAATCGTTAGTATAAGTATTACCGCAAATTACTAACAGTAAACCACGTTCATAGATCGCTGGTTAGAACCCTAAATTAAGGTATCAATGCCCGTTCCCTTTTTACCCGGTTAATAATATTGTGAATAAATAATTTACCGTTACTCCACGGTTATTAGCCGCTTACTCGGTTAGCTGATTTTTTTCTAAAAAAAGACTACCGTATAGTCCCAATAATAGCCAATTTTCGTGCTAAAATTTTCACGTTTTTAAAGTTTGTAACTCATGTTGATTTTAATTTTGACAAAAAATGCCCTTATTTTCGGGATTATACGGTATATTTTTAACGAAAAACATGCACTTATAGAGATTTTAATTAGTTATTCAGGTAAAAATCATGTTAATGTGGTATTTTACATGGTTTTTACAACACTTGCGTATTTTTAAATACCTTTAATATTTCATGTTGAACAATAACTACTAACAGTGATTAGAACGTATCTCCTTTTAGAATGTTCGTACATGTTACCATATTCATCACATATAATGGTTTCTCAGTAAAGCGTAGAATATTACAAAGCTACGCGAAATACTAATGGTCAAAACCAAACACTTACCGGGGGTAGGTGATGGTGTAACCAGGGTGATATCCAACGTTGTTTAGGGGTGCTCTAACCCCCTTCTTTTTTTTGGACCTCATATTGCAGGAGGCTAGGCCCCTCCCTCAAACTTTTTTGTATAAGATAAACCCAATTTTCTCACTATGGTGAATTTTTGCCCTTATTTAGCCCCTTTCTTTTCTAATTTGACTACATTTCAACACAGTGGGTCACCATACGAATTTTTAAAAAAATTATATTAGCAGCAATTTTTTAAATGTAGTAACATTCATAGTTATTAATACCTATAGTCGGAAAAATGCATAAAAAAGTTTGGAAATTTTTTACTATAGTGAAAATCTCTATATTAAGAAAACTGGAACATACCCAAATCAGTAACGTAGCCAGGAATTTTTTTAAGGGGGGGTTTTACAGAAAAAAGGTAAAAAAAATGGTAATCCGACAAAAATGTATTTTTTTTAAAAAAATTCTTGATAAATTTTACTAAATTTCCATTTTTTAAATTTTTTATTGCTCAAATTTTTTTCCCCTAATTTTAGACCCCCCCTTAAATTCAGGCGC
>JAQFYM010005111.1:0-13906 GCA_034694785.1 Agrenia bidenticulata
TCGGATTTCTAACCGCTATAAAAAATTACATAACCCCCCCCCCCTCCCCCGTAAAAATTTCTAGATACGCCACTGATGCATGGCATTTTTGTTTTGACAGCAGCTGTATTACAAAGCTTTGACGTTTAAATACATTTTTATATATTAATGTTAACTAAAATTATTCTTTCGTTGACTTTTGATGTACAAATTGTCCGCTGCATTCATATTGTACAACAAAATATTTAAAATTATATGAATTTTTTTGTTGTTGTTTTTGCATGTCAATTCGTAAAACAAGATACGAATTAGCAATTGCTTATCCTTGGATTGTTGTAAATGTATGGCGCGGACGAGTGCATCATGAGATTTTGTATTATAAAAAACCAGGTTCGACAAATTGTAGGAGACGATCCGTGCTGTAACCATTATATACTACTGCTTTGCACGCGATCGAAAGTGTCATTGTCGCAAAATAATAAAAATAATGCAGCACGTAAGAGACGAAACACAAGAAAAACCACCAAAAAAAATCAAGAAATACAAAATCATTTATAGATTTTACATGAATTTGGTAGTCTATTTATTTTTTACTGCGTATTGGATTAAAGTTTTGAGATTTGGATTTCTATACGCTATAAAAAAATTACATAAAACCCGCCCGTAAAAAATCCTGGATACGCCACTGAATCAAGGTATTTTTAAAGCATTTATTAGCTAAAATAAATATTAAAGGCTTATAAGCGTGTTTATGCAATATTCTTAAGCAAATACAAGCTATGCAAACGTTTCTCTTTGTATAGAAAATGACTAGACAGTAATGTCATTATTTAATAAGCTCTTTATCTCATGTAAAAGAAAGTAACTAAATATATTTTGTTTTCTGAATAACAACTATAAATATATACAACAAATGCCATAAAATATGTATTTGCAAATTTTTATGTCTTACTATCTTAAGTTTTAGTTAAACGGCTTTATTCATAAATAAAATTTGCTTAAAACTTTTACAGGTAATATATTTATGTTACTTTGATTAACGATGCACTATGATCAAAGCCAGAAATTTATAAACTGTCCGTAAATCATTATATGATACAGAAATCAAGCATTAAAAGTCAAAATAATGACTCAATATGAATATAGTAAATAAGTACAAGTCTTAACTTTTGTCAATTATGTCGTACTGCATTAAAAGGAAATATTACGATTTAGAAAATTTTTTAAACATATCTTTGCATATTAAAAGTATGCTTTTTATAGTAGTTACTCATCGGCAAATTCATTATCTTTTAAAGCCAATATTGCAAACATTTTGCGTTGTAGTCACTGTTGCACAAAAGACGGATACGTTTTAAGCGCAGATTATTTTTTCACGTGTCTATATATATACAAATATATATATATTTGTATTTATTTGCATACATCTTAAAGAGATGATATGCCTTTGGTTTTTTTTTTTACTTTTTATAAGTGCAAAAGTATATTAAAGTTTTTTTTTTTAGAAATCCGGGAAAAAAGTGCGATATTATAGTTTTTCTGCATGAAGTGATTACTAAATCATGTTTTAAGAAATAGTACATCTAAAATACTATACATTTTTACAAAGTTTAATACCAACTAACCCTTGTTTAACAAAAATTTTATCGGATGCCAGCATGTTTGCAAAAACTTACGTACCACAATCAGGTCTACCTTTTTATGCGTTTTATTTACAAAGTAACATAGTTCGGTAACTTTTTCTGTGTCTAAAAAAAGAAAATAATAAATCCTAACAATTTTTTTTTATTTTTTTTGGTTAATATGGTTCACTGTTATAAAGGTTTGCCAATCAAAACCTTTTTTACGTATATCAATTCAGCCGAAAAAAGAACATATCAAAAATAACGATGCAAGTGTTGTCATAACTTTGTTTTTGAGTTGATTAAACACGTTTTTTCATCGATAAAACCGTTTTTGTTGCGCAATCAAACATTATTTAATTAATAATCTTGTCAAAGAGAGACGTAATCCACAAAAAAGTCTTAAAATCAAAAATATTGAAATTATAATCTAATACGATATTATTTTTATTGAAAATGAAAATGAAAATAGAAAACAGAGGTGCGGAGTTTGAGTCACAGTTCGGAGTGCATTTCAAGTTTAGGAAGGTAAAAAATTATAAGATTCGGAGTCATAAAAATAGACTTTTGCTACTGAAAATTCTTATTCCAGCAAAAAAAAAATATTTTTCTATCTATTAAATGGCAAAAAAATATTTTGTAATTTTTTAGGTTTAAAATAGTATACCATAAAATAGTAGCATTTTTTACACGTATATCCATTACAAAAACAGTCATATAACGTAAATGTTTTTGGTTTGGGCATAAGCAGGGTTTTGCATCATTGATAGTTTTTAAAATCCTATATTACCAAGCAAATGGACCGATGCAACGCTCATAGCACTGCACAGTCAATTTTAATTAAGGAAGTGTATTTTTTGCTATTCGGATTCGACGTTGGAGTTGAAGTTGGAGTGTAGGTTGGGGTTAGAGTTAGAGATTAAGTCGGAGTCATAGTCGGAGTTCGAGTCGACGTTGAAGTCGGATGGAGCAGAGTCGGAGTCGCAGTTTGAGTCGGAGTTGATGTCGAGTCGGAGTCGGAGGTGGAGTCGGAGTTGGAGGCGGAGTTGGGGTCAGAGTCAGAGTCGATGTCGTCGTCATACTCTGACTGTATTTTTGGCAAAAACGTGTCAATAGAGTCGGAGTCGCAACAAAACAACTCCGCGCCTTACAGCAAAAACACAAAGGTTACATGTTTTTAAAGTATTCGCTTGTAAACAGTATATGCTTTTCTATAAGGTGTTGCGGTCCTTGCTAGGTCAATGCGACATACTCATCAAGGCATCATTTAATTAACAAAAAAAAACATATTTTAAGATACTTTTACCGAGTTGGATGCCTGTGTGCGTGCTATTTCAACATTTGTCTATATATATGATGTATTTTTAAGAGGAATTTGCATCGCAGCACAATTACCAAATCAAAATTTTTATGTTCAAGGTCTTTTGTTTCCTTTTAACAAACTTATTATAATCCTTGATTGCATGCCCAAAACGGTTTTAATCAATTGAAAAACGGTTTTGATCGACGCAAAAACGGAGTTGATGGCAAAGTTTACACATTTATTTATAAGTTGTTTTTGCAGCGGAGCTGATTGACGAAAAACGGTTTTGATCGACAACCCCTAAAAAGGATTCTTAGATTTTTACTTACTTAAGCTCGTATCCAAAGGGTTAGTAAGCGGTTGCCCGGTTGGGTGATTTTTAGGTAAATGGTGTCTTCTTTTTATTTGTGCTATAATGCGTTGAAACAAAATCCAGTACAAAAAAAAACGTAAAAATAAAAATCATCGAAATTTGTAACTTTGCAAACTATAAAAATGCTTTATCTACGTTTCAGCTTTTGTATGTCTGTATGCGTATATACATAGATTGCAAAATAGGATTTAAACTTACGATTCTTTACTACTGAACTGAACGTGTTTTGAAGGGATCCTTTTATGTTTTTATATTATTGGACCCCTTTACTGTCGCAAGAATAAAATATAGATAAATAAAATGCATGTAATTAATAAAAAATAAATACAAAAGCTAGAAATACCATAATTAATATATAAAATGAGCAAAATATTCTAGTTTGTTTATAATTATAACAATAACAGAACGAAAAAAACTGTAAAATAGACAAAAATTGCTACTAAATCGACCGTAAATGAAAAACCTCTCTTTTATATTGTTTAATAGCAGACAAATACAAAACAAAACATCAAAAAAAAGTTGACAAGTTTTTTATTCTTATAAGTAGAGACTTTTAATAAGGCAGAATTTTTTTTACACTGATAAAATCATTTTTTTTCTTGCGGCCCTATAGTAAACTGCAAATTAACTTTAGAAAACACACATGTTAACAATAAAAATATGCTATATGGAAACGGCAGCATATTTTTTTTACAATTGGAAGAGGAATTAACATTTAAGGGAACAAGAAGAATGTAACCGTTCATTACTTTGTTCGATTATACAAGATGTAATGTAGCAGCAGACTTTTTCTTTTCATATATTAAAACATAACGCTGCTCGAAACTCTAATTTTACAACCCCATAGATCGTATTGCCTTTGTTTTGTTTTTTTACTACTTAAAAACACGGTTTTCCATTTGACAATAATCGTATTTTGTATAGACTCTGCTAAAACAAATACTGACTATATAGAGTTTTTAATTCTCAAAGCATTACTCAAACACTTTTTTTTTTAAATTTGGGGTTATAAAAAATAATATATAATAAAAATGTTGAATAAAATAATTATCAAACGTAAAAAGATAGATAAGTTATATTTGGATTAGGTCGTAAATTAAAAAACAAATTATGACATAAAAATATAAAATAACATAAGTAAAACAAACCAAAAAAATTATGCAATACTAGTATAAAAATGCAGACAATTCTGAACATATATAGATTCAAGAAAAAACATTTAATATACCTATATAAAGACATTGTACAATACAACAACAATAGATACGGAACTAACAAGTAAGAACAAAAGACAAAAAAATAAAAATAAGATTCAAGTATTATAACGAAAAATTTTTAAAGAAATTTGCATTGATCTACAAACGACAATGTTATGCAAGCAAAACATAGCGATAGAAAAAGAACTAAAATCAACTGGATTTTTGTACAAAAAAAAGAAAAATATAACAATACTGTCAATATTGAAAACTTAAAAAAATAGCCAAAAATGACACAAAATTTTTTATCAGCAGATTAAAGAATACAAAGTAAAAAAAAATACTAAAAGCATCAGATAAGCATCAAACACAATTTCACTAAAAAGAACCCATTATTTCAACCTTTTTTTGCAGTTAACATTACTAGAATAAAATCGTTAAATTTTGGGTGGTCACATTTTTTTCGCACAAAACCTTAATTTGCACAAAAAGAATATAAAAATTAAACAAAAAATGTATAAAGAGGTTACTGATGACAATTAAATACTTGCCAAAAAACATCAAAATTGATACAGAGTCGCTACTTAAAATACTAGATTAACCCTTTCAGCTTCTTGGCCATTTTTATTTTATTTCAGTCATAAATATGGTAGAAAACACAAAATTTAAAATACATAAATTTTAGAATAATTGACGTCTGAAAGTAATAGATATGTGAATCAAAAAGACCCTAAGAATCTAATACGTTTTTATATACTCGTTATATTTAAATTAATATGTTTGTTTAGTGCTTTTAAATTTCGTTTCTCTTTGCTTTCTTAGATCTTTTATCTAACTATCTATCTCGCATATAGTTCATTTTTCATCGTTGTTATTTTTTTTTGCTTATCCCAAAATCCAGCTACCAAAAAATTCATACATCTTCTATTATTGTCCTCTATTTTTCCTCATAAAGAATTCACATCATTTATCACTTACTTCATTGTTAATATTGTGCGAACAGTCTTCAATATGTATATTTATCAATTTTTTTTTCTTTATAAATTATAATGGCAACATAATAACAATACGTAATTGAACATATTATTAACACACGATTTTATCTGTTTTCCATTTAAAATTCAATGTCTTTCTCTCCAGCTATATAAAAACATAAAACAAAGTTTGTGGTTAAAAAATCAAATATATGTGATTTTTGAGCATTTGGGGTATAAAATAAAATCACATATATGTGATTTTGCTGCCAAAAAGGAAGAAATATCCTTGAAAATTAACTATTACTAGACAACATTTATGTAAGAAATTTTTCTTGGTTGTAATCAGCTTCTTTAACTAATTTGGCAATACGTTTTTTTTTTTTTGTTTTAGGCACCCTGAATTTAACTATCCCGGGCAAAATCCATTTTATAGCTAAATAATTTGAATTACCTTTCAATGACCCCGATCTTCTATTAAAAAATGTCTTCTCTGGCAAAGAAGGCTCGTCCTGAGTTTTTTTAATATATTAACTGTTAAATCATGAAAAATAAAAAATATACTATGTTGAACAAATTGAAAATTTTTTCGCAATATTATAAAAGTGCTAGAAAAGTTGCAAAGCTGCAATGTAATTTTCTCTTTTTGGTGTTCATTTATTGGGCAAATTTAGAGATCTAATATATAAAGTTGATTTAATAAATAAAATTATTAAATATCAAATAACTTAAAAGTTAGAAAATGAAAACGTATCCGCAATATACTAGCGATTCTGGAATAAAGAATTTTTTTAGGCATTGTAACCTTTTCAAACAAATTATATTATACAATTATATCGATTAAAAGTTAATATATTAAAATACCACGGCAAGGTCTAGGGTTAGGATTTAGGGATAAGAACGCGAGGAATTTGTAATTATAAAGGTATTTTTATATATTTGTGACAAAGGCTAAAAATCCAGAAAACAAATGGGTGGATATACTAGGATATGACCCGACTAGTAAAAAACTATTTACTCGGTATCGAGTGATACACGGTGAAAATTTATATGCAAAGTGTATAAAAAAATATATATACATCTTATTTCTATTTTTTAAAAGCTGTCGGGCATGATATTGAAAAAAAATCATGCTAAATAACAAAAGATAAAAAACCATGTACAATATATGTTCTAAGTCAATAATAAAACTAAAAATGCATTTTTTTTTTAGTATATATACTCCATGTCTGTAAAACAAGTATAATTCTTAAAAACAATGACTACCACATACCCTTTAATTTACCAAATATCTATGTTCTTCTATAATTTTTTAAAATGTCGGCAAATGTATCCCTGTGTGTTTTTTTCGATTTAAAAACATTATATCAAGCGTTCACTTTTTTCACTTTAACTCTTAAGTGCCTTTTTTGTATTGTTTTGTCTTTTTAAGTTTTAATCCGATGGCGGCTTAATTATTTTATCCATTATTTTATTTACTTTATATTAGGTTTTCGTAGATTTTTTGCCCCCAATTCATACAAGTTATTTACAAAAAAAAAAGTTTTAAATAATATGTAAAGAATTAGCAAAGAAATCAGTATATTATTACAACGACTTTTATACTAAGATTTTAAAAAATAGTACAGCAAGCAAATCTATTCTGATTATGAAAATAACTTTAAGCATTGGAAATTTTCAGAAATGAACGTTAAAAATTTTGTTGGGGTAAACGCAACATGTAAGTAGAAAAAACAAAAAATAAAAATACAAGAATATACCGTTTTTATACGTATAAGTTTGTTTGCATTTTTTTATATACCGTGTTTTCTGCAAGTAATGCCTGTTATTTACAAAGATCTTCGCCCTATTCTATTTTTTTCCTTTTACAAGCTTGTATTCGTCACTTTTGCGTAAATGCTTATTTTTAAACTTTTTCAAAAAAATGTTTACGACCTTTTCTCGTCTTCGCGACTACATTTGTCTATTACACTCAATCGTTTCTGTCAGCATGAAACTTTTATAACAGAAAGTACAAAGGTAACAATAAAGTTTACATATATATGGCTGCATTGTGTCAGCAGGTATCAAAAATTTAACTGTTTACAAGATCTTTGTGTATCTTATGACCTCTTAGTTTTTGCCAGTTGTAAGGGGTGATTAAACAAAAACTAATGTTAAATTGTGTTTAAAGGTACAAGCAATGGACTAAAACGTGGTTTAATGCACTATTAAAGTTTTTTCTTTTTATTGGACTAAACCAGGGATTATAAACGGACTTCATTGTAGCAATTTAGATTTTTTGCAGCCAAAAAAAACAAAGGGAACTTTAGAGATGATCAAAATCATACAATGAAATAAACCAATATAAATAAAAAGGAAAACCAAAACGAAAACTTTTCTACATAAAGATAAATATGTATACGCTATTTATAAGTAAATCTTATATTCTGACAATTTCACTTCAATTTTGTTGCATTCTTAAAGTAGGCTTATGCTATAGACAAAAAATTACCTTGATCTTCTTTTGTATTTTTAAACAAAATGGCAGAAAACTACTCAGAATTTACGTATAATGCACATTTTGTACTTCATATGCAGAGTGAAATGTGAAATGCTAAATTCCTTAAAAGTCTTTTCCATAGTAGTATAAAAAGCAGAGTTGTCACAGTGCACCGCACCAATAGCAGTGCGTTGCAGATACGCAAAAAATTACTAGGGCAGGTGTGCACCGCACTATTTCATTAACCTTAAAAACTACTTGAAAAACTTTGCAAAATATTAGTAATTTTACCAATCAAAAAAAAGATTATCTATGATTAAAGAGTAAAAAATGCGCAATTACACACAAATTTGTAACAAAGCTTGCATATTTTATTATACAATTACAAAAGTGTGCAGTTAAATATATCTTTTTTATGACTTTATCATTATTAAAGTAAACCACGGCACAAAAACGTGAATACTATATGAAAATAACAACTATTGGCATGCAATCTAACGTAAATCTAACAATTAACAGCATTTACAGCAATATATGAAATATTGGATTATTTATGTTATAAAAAAACATAAAACGTTAGGTAAGCATTTTAAATCTGGATTTAACGATTAATTGTAAAATCTTAGTAGGTACTAGCCCTTTTTTATTGTACATAAAAACGATGTTTTTATATATTATATCTAATAAACTTGTAATGCTGATGCGCATAAAAACGAAGAACCGAAAAAAATCTGCATTAAGTTTTTGAAATGTAAAAAAAGTACAAAACATGATGATTGAGATAGAATGTATTACAAAAATCTTTTTTGTCTTTTGAAACATACTACTATTGCAGCCAAGAAAAGTGATAAAAAACAATTTGAACAGAATCTGTAGACTTAGCTACGCATTCATTGTAAAGTTATAAATAAGCAACCGATAAAACATTGACAAGCTTTTTAGCTATAAATTCACTGTTTTTGTTGGCGTTTTATAGATGTAATTTAGTTTTAAAATATTTAAAAACCTTTTTTTTATAAAATCCTATACAAAAAAGCTTACAGGACTACAAAAATATTGACAAAAATATATGGCAAAGATGTCATAAAGTACGCAAGGTATGCTTTTTTGCATATTCACCTCTACGCCTTATATTATATATATATATATCTTTTAAAAGTAACAAAAACACAAATTTAAAACACAAAATGCAAAGAAGTTAATATAAAAAAATATGACTACACGCATTGAAGCAAACCTTTAAATTCGACCTGGTAAAATACACCAAAACCATCTTAACAAAGGTTCGGTAAAAACGCAATTTTATGCAAGTAGAGATGATGTGCACTTTTAGCTTGCTATACACATAGATTAAATAGTAAATTTCAGCATACGCGCTTGCATAAGGAGAAGCCAATGAAAGACGTTCGTACGTTTTTTTATATAGGTTTGTGTTTTTAAGCATCTAAAATATCTCGTAAAACGCTGTATGTACAAACTACATTTTTTAATTTTTTTAAGATGTTAACATAGTATGTTTACACCTTTAAAACTGCAGACGTATTAAAAATTTATCTATTACAGGGTGCTGATTTGTTGCATTAATTTTTATTTTGTTTTTTATATAGAGATAACAGGGGTTGGTGCGTGGTGCACTGCGCACTGATGCGGTGCGGTGCGGGTGCGCCTTAAAAACATGTGGTGCGGGTGCGCACCCCTGCAGTGCGGTGCGATGACAACTTAACAAAAAATACCCCAAAAAGTTAGATAAGCATTTTAATTACAAATTTCTTGTAAAGGAAAACCATTGCCAACTTTTATATTGCAATTAATATAAAAGTATCAGCGTGATTTTTTTGCCTACTTATAGTCGTTCATACAATTTACAATGCTTAAATACATATTTATTGAACCAAAACCTTCTAAAAAAACATATTTTTGTGGTAAGTGTTGCTTCATGGGTTTTTTTAAATAATTAAATGGACTTAGATCTAATAAAGGAAATGCCTTTTTTGGTTAAACAGATAAAAAAGAAAGATTATCACATCTAAAACTTTTTAAAATATATCAAATTCAATTTCCATTCTTATAATGGTTCATTAAACCTAAAATATATCTAGGCTACATTTCTTATCTTTTCTGAGAAAGGCTACAAAAAATAGAAATTTTGACTATCCATGACTATAAAAACCGGTGTCATCGTCATTTTTCAGTTTTTTAGTATTTTGCAGCAAAATGATATAAAAATCGGGTAGTAAATTGAAATCGGGCCTTGCTCGTGTTTTTTACTCAATATCCGACTAGTTTCTGTTAATTCTGCTGTGCAATGAATTTTTATGAGTGTATATTATTATTACAAAAGCGTTTTTTTGCTACTAAAGCTTTTTTTTAGTACCTGAAAAAACCAACTTTTCATGTTTTTTCGCTTCTATAGAAAAACCTAATTTAAAAATCACATATATAGCAAAAAACTACATTATTTATATTTATACATATTGTGGTATATTTGTATTTATTCGTCTTTTTCTTTTGTTGATGAAGAATCTAAAAGATAATTTGAAATTCCATAATAGGCAGACAACAAATATTGCATGACTATAGCAAAAAATGAAATATATTATGTCCAACTATGTTACCGTTTAATATGGCGTTATATAGCATACCTAGAGCATGGACTTTAGAACGATTGTGCAAATAGAAAATATGAAAAATGTGGTTTTTACAACTATATCAATATTCAAAACTAAAAATATATGTATTTTTTGTATTAACTTGTTTTTTTTAGTTTGTTTCTTATTTTGAAATGGTTTGATTTTATTTTTTCTCAACCTAAAATGTGACCTGAAACAAACCCAGTTATAATTCCAATAGAAAATAAGGCAAGTTACAAAAATATATACAACTACAGTCTTGAAATGGACTTTGACTTATAATGATTTATTTTACTGTGATGTATTAAGTAGTGCCGATAGAAATGATGATAAATCCAGTGTGGACACAAAAATACGATAAAAGAAAAAAATGTGTTTATGAAGAGTTTATATGTAAGAACTCAGACTGCTTTGAACGTCTGTCAGATAATTTTATTTCGTGTAAAATATGTAAGATAGAGTTGCTCTATAATAAAAAGCAGGGGGTGAAAATTTTACGAAAGCACTTAAATACAAATAACAATAAGAAAAATGAAAAGTGCAAAAATTTTGTCATACAACGAATAAAAATTTTGATTTCAGGAATGAGTTAATATCATGCTTTACAAAGTGTAACATTTCCTTTTCAAAACTTGAAAATCCAACGGCAAAATTTTTGTGAAAAATGGACTAGAAAAGGTGTCTATAGTACAAGACATTATAAATAAAAAACCCATATCGAAACATTTAATAAGTCATTAACAAAAATACAAAAGTTCTTTCGCCGTAAATATTTCTATATAGCATTTGACGATAGCCCTAACATCAAAGGAGAAAAACTTAGTAATATTATAATTGGTGAACTAAAAGAAGACGATACTGGACAATCGAACCTGTTATGCTCGATGTTATTAGAAACTGCTAATGTCATTACTGTAGCACGTAATATTCAATTTGCTCTAACAGGAATTTTTACTAAAGTGTAACCTTACCAATTTTTTTGCTTTTAATAAGCCATGCCGCGCCATATTGCCGTAAAACAGATACAATTCTCAATAAGCCTATACATACAGCTAAACACACAACATGCATTGGCCATGCATTACATAATCTATGTGAGACTATTCGTCATAATGTACTTACTTTAAACACACTTTTTCTATAGAAAGAAACATTTTAAATATAGATCTAAACATAAAGAATTTTTGTTTGTAAACAGAAATTCAAATTACAAGCTTTACTGTACTAACAAGATGGGATACTTGCTTAAGATTCGTTTATTGGCTAGAAAAGAACTTTCAGGCGGTAGAGATATATTTCAAAATTGTAAAAAGCGATAAAAAGATCAAAAAAATTGTAAAAATCATATCAAAGAGTGCAATTGCTAGTGAAGTGTCTTATATTTATAATTTTCTTTTATTGAAGCATTTATCATTCAAAGTGAAGCAGAAAAACTATCAGTTACACAAGTAGTTCATTTATTAACGGAAATTAAATTAAAAGTGGCAAATTTTATAGAAATAGCGTTAAGATTTGCTGATATTTTAAAAAGAAATCCAGATCTTGTTTTTTTTATAGATTTAAAACAACCTAGATGTAAACCAGCAACAAAAATTTATAGTTACGCACCAATGACCTCCAGTGAATTGAACGAAGTTTTACTTACATGAATTTAATCAGCACTGCAAAAAGAAGCTCCATGAAGGTTACCACGATGAAAATTTTACTTTTTTGTTATATTATATTTATTAAAACCATTGTGTTATCAATTTGAAATAATATTCTAAAGCATTCTGTATATTTTATTTATACAGTGTATTCTTTTTTAAGATAAATTTTTTTAAGAGTAAACAATTATTAAACAAAAAAAATTATATAATGTTACTTTTTTGCTGTAACATCATTGTTTTTATTTACATTAATTTAAAACGCCACTAATAATCTCATTTTTTTTTCATTTTTGTAAAAAAATGTATAATGCATGTCTTATAGTTGACACGACAACAGGAATATAGCTTACCTTGTTTATATATATTAGTCTTCACTTGCAAATTTATAAATTGGTTTAACAACACCCAATTTTTTGTCTGTAAAAACATTAAAATAGTAATTATTGTAGCGATAGTAAACTTAAATGGGTTTGAACAATTAAAAGAAGTACTTCTTATCGAATCAAATACACGTCATGCCTATCTTTATTTACGATTATATTGTGTACATTCTGCCAGCGTACCGATATTTAGTTGTTTCTTATGTATTACCTACACTTTACACATAAAGGCGTAGTATGTTGCTTTTTATATCAAAACAGCGCATTTAAATATTACAAAATACCGCGTTTTTTTTGTTTAATTGACTTTCTATAGCTATAAATGACAAGCATGACAGTATAAAATGTTTTACATCAGTAAATTAAGTATGATAATATATTTATTGACGTTTAATCTACAAATTAACATTCATTAAAATACTTTAAAGTGTTTGCAGGCAAAAAGTTACAATGATATATTGGCTCACAAGTTTTGTTGATTTATATCAAGCTTTTTACTTATAAATAAAAATCACGCATAAATGTGTATTTTTTAAACAAAGAACTTGCCTTCCTGTAGTAAAGTACTATTCGTCATTTTCGGGTGAGGCCTTATTGCTTAGAGATTTTATAAAACGCATAAATAACTATGAGGTTTATATTTATTTAAACTTTATATTTTTTTATTATCATTCCGAAAAAAATAAAATCGTTGTCGATAAGAAATCTAATCATTGTCCCAAAAAAGTCCAATAAAGTACTTCTCATTTTTTACGCGTTTCTTGTCGCTCTAATAGTCGTTTGATTCCCACAAACGACGTGTCTCGCAAAGTTCTATATGTCTTAACCTTCGGATCTTCAAATGGTTCGTTATACGCGTACCAGTAGCGTTATCTTACATTTGCGGACTCGTCATTAGGCGCTGTTGCGCCAACAAGCATATATTTGTTGCACGTTACAAAATTAATACGTGCTTTTTAGTTTGTTGTTATTTAAGTAATCCAAGATACAAAAAATGCTTCTGTGTATTTACAAGTGTGATACATGTTTTGCCAGAGACCTTTAATTTTTAATTGTAATAGCAAGTCTTTGTAATTTAACATGGTTTTTATTCACTTTGAATCATGTTGGGTATTTGCTTATCGCATAAATCTGTTACCATATAAACTAACTTCTAGTTCTATCCAGATATAAAATAACATACCAAACAGTTCCTATATATTTGCGTAGAAGATTTACATAGAATTTGAACCGAATTAACCTTAGTATTTAAACATACTGTTCTTTTATAAGAATTAAAAATCTACATTTTAAAAGCAAGTTTCCGTGTATAACAATC
>JAQFYM010005112.1:0-13901 GCA_034694785.1 Agrenia bidenticulata
CAAAGATAAAGTATTTTTAAAAGCACAATTTTAACCGTCATAAAAAATATGTTTTTTTTATTTATGCGCAAAAAACAGTATAATAGACGCAAAAATTATATGATTTATATGTTTTATGTTTCGCTAAATGCAAAGAGGTAACCATGGAATATATAATTATAGTGTACATTCGTGCACGAATACACAGTAACCAAGTCGCTTTAATTCAATCTAAACATCAAATTACTCCCTATTTTTTTACAGTAGTGTAAAATCAAACAAAATCTTATCCATGTAGTTTTTTTTAAAAAACAGTAAACATTTATTTTTTTTAATTTTTTTTTGTTCGTCGTAGTTGTGGTTGATTTAAACATATATGTATAAAAAATAGTAGTCAGGATAAGTTTCGCATTTTTTTTAAATTTCTTTATTTTACATTAGAGATTTCAACAAAAAACTACTTTGATATTCGTATATGTGGGATTATTTCCGAATACCCTGTTTAAAATCCATATAAATAGGTATATCTAAATATATTGATACAAATGGATATAATTACGTATAAAACGCTACAAAAAAAATTAGGACGTAAAAGAGATTATTGCCAATAGATATTGTTCAATAGAATTTCGAAAGTTTTTTTTTTTGATTTATTTTATGGTATTGATATAAATTTATAAATATTTGATTTATGCAAGATATAGTCATTATCCAATTTGTATTACCATACATAAAATGGTATTCAAATATTTTATAATATGCCTGGTAGACAACTCATATCAGGAATTTCGTTATTATATGTTTTTTTTGTAGAATTTGCTTTATTAATCCAGATCGAAAGTTAAAAGAGAGGATTTGCTGAGCACAAAATTCTTCAAATATCAAAAGAATAACTGTTATAAATAGTGTAAAATACTGTAAATTTTGACAAAAAAATAGTAAATTCGTCTTGATACGGTGTTCGAACCTTATAAAATAGTCACAGTAAAAAATTCAACCCCATGAAGTACAGTACATAAACAAATGACGTACTAAAAAAAATTATTTTAACGAACAGCTTTATATCGTATTTTATAGTTTTTGCATTAGGAGTACCTTTTTAAATAGTATAGAAATGCTTTGCGTCACTAGGAAAGCACATTATCTATGTAAAAATATACAGAAAAAGACATGTTGTTTTTATGCAAAGCCAAAAAATGTATACCATTACTTCTTTATTATGAAACCCTGTTACCCTTGTATATAGTCTTGACTCATTAATGTCTAAAAGATACAAATATTAGGATTTTTATTGCTTAAATTCCATGTAGTAATGTTACGTGTATGATACATGCGCGATTATTTTTTTTGTGATCCAAAGAACCTGTGCGATACCAATATATTTAACATGTCAAATATGGCAAATACAACACAAAAATTGTTTCAAATGTAATTAGATCTGCATAATTACACTACAATAAATCTATTTTTCTCTATAATACATTTCAAAAGTTTTAATTCTATACGAATTTATCTGTGTATCTTACTTGCTGGCCTCATATCCGTAAAGGAGGTAGTATCCCCAAAAAAAGTGGTGATTTATCCGTATACAATCAAACTATCAAATAAGTAGTATTTTGGGGATATAAAGGGGGATAATAAGCTAAATCCATACAGTATTCCGATTAGCAGGACATTTTTGTTGAAATCTCTTTTGAATAAAAATAAATATACTTTGTTTTGCTATACACCACACAAAAAAACGGGTCATTTTTAAATATTGCATATTGATAAAAAAATTTTGCAAAATTTGCATTTATAAATACATAAAAAAACACTAAATAAATTTAGATGCTGTTTATTATACTCTTTTTATGTATGAAAACTACAATTTATTGTACTTGCATAAACTGGTTTTCTATTTTCTGTAAAAAAAAGTCTTAAAATAAGTTTTGAGGCCCCCAGAGCCTAGGGCCCTGATGCCCGTGCCCCCGGGGCACCCCCCCCCCCCTTTCTAAATCCGCCCCTGAATATGTGTATAATATGTAAGATTTTATAATAAAAACAATATAGTCATTTTATATAGCATTTTTATATCTAACCCTAAATGCCAATTTTAACCCCACCCCTACCACTACCCATCTAAAAAAACAAAATAAACTTACCAAAATAAAAAATGCGATCTGCTACGTGTGTGTGTACTAAAACCCTGTAAAAATCTTTTCTTAATTTTCATTTATATTATTGATAACTATAATACAATCCCGTTACCCGATTTTTTTTTATATTAAATTTTTGATTATTCAATTTAAATATTGGGAATTTAGTTTATATTTGTTTAAAAAATCTTTAAGTCTGTTATTTTAAAAATTTTAGTTTGTTTTGTTACAATTTAGTTTTTTGTAAAAAATTTAGTTTGGATGTTACTAAAAAATATTGGAATTGTGTGTTTAGCCTATAACATGCTAACAACAAGTAAACATGCTAACTTTCATAAGCTTTTATTGTCGTACTCGTACGTTTCTTAATGTTTTATAAAAAAACAGTTTTTTATCCCCTTTGTATTTTTTTCTTTATAAAAATTTACGGGCGAATGCGGTTGTTATTGATACAATGTATTTATTTTGTCTTTTAACAAGAAAATAAATATCTAGTGCATGTAGATTATTTTTGGAAAGAAAATAGGCATAGATTTGCACAATGCTAAAACTATCTATCAGGTAAATTAAGTTTGTTTAAAAACAGCGTTTGTGGCAGAAGCAGTTTTCTCTTTGTCTTTGTTGATGAAAACGGATGATGTACCTATTTTTTTCACCAAAAATAGACTGTATGTCTTTTTAATGTAAAAAAACGATTTTTTTTTGATTTTAAATAATAATTTTTTTTTGTAAAATTTGATTTTTAATTTTTCCACGTGTTTTATTATTTACAAAGTCACTGCACAAAAAAAAGTAACTTTTTCTTTTGCAAACACATTACGGCAAAACCTTCATAAGATGGTGTTGTATTTGTACATTGTCTTACCTCCTGATATGCGAGATACTTATATTCAGTTTATATATTTGATTTTTTGTCAAGATGGAGTCAAAAATTTTATATTTTTTTGACTTGCCTAAACCTTATATTATACATATTAAATTTCCCATAGGTTGTTGTATTTTTTTGAAGGGCGTAGACCTGTCTTCACTGCTTCCTGTCAAGGTTTTTGTTTGCCGCTCGCTGTTCATATCCGTTTTCCATACACTATATACATTTATTGTATTTTTTGCAACTCGTTTTTTTATAAAAAGACAATTAAAATTACATATAAAAACTCTGAAATATAAAGTATAGTTGTTTGCCTTTTGTATTGAATGTTAAAACAAAAAAAAAATCTTTGTTTTTTTGGCACTCAGTATAGAATAGTATAACAATGCCATTTAAATATTAAATTGCACAAAAAAACTCATTAAATATGTTTGATTTGAAAATATAAATGAACACCAAATTTGGACCCCTTTACAATAGATTTTCTTTTTCATACTTTTTTGTCTTAAACGAGCAGTTGCTTCCTTTGTCATATAAGATTTATGTGTTTTTTTTATCTTAAGTGACTGTTTGTAAAAGTTAGTCAACATTCATGCTTTTTTTCCGTAGAATCATTTCAGTTTTGCTTAATGACATAAAATTCAATATAGGTCAATAAATGCCGCTTTAAAAAATTATAATTTATGTTCTACCTTAAAAAAATATTGAAATTAGTTTTCTATACACAAAAAAAAATATATTGTTTTAAACAACATCAAGTTTTTTTTTCAAAGTTGTTACATACATTAAAAAAAAATTTGCTTATGTATTTGGGCTTACCTACATTATACTTTTTTTTATAAATAATTTCTTTTTTACATATAATTTTTCTAAACGGATAACAGATCTATTAATTATCGCAAAAGCAAACAAATATAGTGTATAACTATTTTAAATACGCTACTAATCTAAACTAGTCCTTTTTATTCTTTTCAAATTGTCTTACTTTGCCATATATCATTAAATTACTTATGTCATGGATAGAAGGTCATATAATGCACGTATCCTTACTCTAAATGTTTATATGCCTACTTTTTTTAAATCGAATTTAACCGATATTTGCCTTTGCTAAAAAAGTGGTTCAAACTAATTTTTTGCCGTTTTTCTTTTTTGTAAAACATAGTTTATATTTTTTTATGTAAAAAATATTTTTTGCGTTTTAATCTATATTAAGTTTGTAAAAATAGTCTCATTACTAACAAGGTTTATTTAATTTTGACATTTTTTTAATTTGTAAGCTTTTACAGCTTCGTTTAATATTTTTTTGCATTTTTTAATATACTTAAACAGTAGCATTAAATTGCATGCAGATAAAATGCAAAATATGCTGCTAAATCAGTAAAAGAATTAAATATTTTTTGTACCGAATTTGGTCTCAAATCATTATAAATGCCTGCTTTACAGTTGCGTTAATCAGCTCAATACATAACAGGTTTACTCGTTTTTGTTTCTCTGCACATTTATAAATATGAATTAACTATATGAGAATTTAAAAAAATCTACTTAAAGGGTCAGAACACGGTTTCTGCTAACATATTTGCGTGCGCACTATAATATACTGCTTTTGTGTACATATGTACGTTTTTATGCACGTCAATACAGTTTCCTTTGTTTTATCAGTATACTTAAAGACAAATTTACGTCCCTATACACCGCAAAATTATGTTTGCGCCAAAAATGACAAAAAGAACTACGGTTTTTTGTGTATCACACTGAGTTTCTATTGTTTTTTTTAGTTAGTCGGACAAATATATAATTTGTTATATGTTTTAGTCAAATAAGTAAAATATAACATTTCGTTTTTTCTCACGCGGAAGTTCGTCTTTTTCACTTTTACATTGAATTTTTGCTTTCTTTTTGTGTTTTTTTAAAAAATTATTATGCTAAAAAAGTTTATGCAAACGCTTTTTTCTATGTTGAATCCACATCCTTTTTTTTATGCTTTTTTTTGTATCTTTTTTGTTTACCTTTTCTTTTCTTTCTGGTTGCTTTTTTTAACTATTTTTTGCCATGTTACTCTTCTTACCACAATAAATTTTTATTTTTTGTATTCGGTAATACTTGGCGCATTTTTTATCCGCCAAGTATACTTTGCGTAGTCAAAGTATACTTTGTCTAGTCGTAGTATACTCTGACTAGCCAAAGAATTTTATTTTAAGTATAAAAATACTTGGCTAATTTTTTTCCGCCAAGTATACTTTACCTCGTCAAAAATATTCTTTGACTAGCCAAGGTATTTTTTTTTAATACGAAATTACTTAGCCCAATTCTTTTTCGCCAGTTATACTTGGACGAGTAAAGTATACTTGGACTAGTCTAAGTATACTTTGACAAGTACAAGTATTTTTAATCATTTAAACATAATATTTGGCCGTTATTTTAGTCAAAGTATACTTTGACTAGTCAAAGTAATAATAATCTTCTTTTGCCTATACTTTGCTGTAATTTTAGTCAAAGTATACTTAGCTTATTAAAATACTTTACCTGAAACATAAACATACATACGTTCAGACCTACATTCATACATACATTCAATCATGCATTTAAACAAACATACATAAATGCATTCATTTTTACATACATACTTCATTCATTTATTTTTACATACATACTTATACACAATGCCTTTAGTGACACATACATTATACATACATGAATACATACAAACATATAAGCATACAAACATACAAGCATACAGTCATTTTTAACTCATATATACCTGCATACATACATACGGTTGTGCATTCATACATAATACACACATACATACGCAAAAAAACATCAAACATACAGTCATGCGCACATACATATCTACTTTTATACATACATACAAACAAACATACAAACATACATTATACATTATACATACATACATATACATAAAACCATATAGTGGTACTCACACATACATACATACGTGCATACGTGCATGCAACGCCTATAACAAAACAGCATACAAAAAAATAAACAAATATACATACATACACATACATTAACACATACATACATGCATACATGCATAATTTTTGCAAATATATAAACATAAATACAAACATACAAATATACATACTGTTGTGTCTAAACTATAGGTTAAGACCCTATTGTTATTTTCTTATATGAATTAACACTGTAAAAGTCGCTCTTATTGCTTCATTTTGCGTTTTGATACCTGCAAACAGCAGAACTCAATTAGCTTTGCAATTTGCGCATTTCAAATGTTTTTTTAGATGCTCTATGTAATCTCTATTTAATATTTTAATATGCGGTAGATTAGGAAAAATGAAGATGATTTAATCCATATTTGGATTAATTTTATATGCATATAAGAAAAGACAGTGTAAATGAAAAATCAAGTTTTATTATGCCTCTTAAAAGTAAAACTACGACTAAACCCGGCTCATCCAACACATACAACATACATACAATAAAAAATCTGTACATATAACTGTTACCGTAGATGTGAACAAATATGCCAAGTACTGGATTAAGCCACTCAAATACAAATAAGTTATCCAAAAATGGTACTTGGCGCCTCCGAGTCTCACTTACTTTTATTTATTTACTAAGACAACACCATTTATATACTTATATACAGTTTTCATAGATGTATACAAACCAACAAATTATGCGAACATTGATACACACATGTATACATACAGTTTAAATTATAAACAACCATATATACTTGCATTTTTACATAAAGAAAACCAACCAAAAATGCATACAGTCATCTTTAAATTATAAAATATACATAAATTGATAAAACATGTATACCTACAAACTGTCTTCTATACATACAGTTAATCATATATACAGTCATCCATAGTCTCATCTACATATATATTTAAACATAGAAACATAACTCCATACATACATACATACATACAGACATACAGACAGACATACAGACATACATGCATACGACATCTATACATACATACATATATACATACATATACATACATACTTACTACATACATACTACATACAATTATACAGGACCGTCTCAAGATCATGCGGCCACTGAAGTAAGCTTGTAAGAGACCCCTTAATTTATTTCGCGGATTAAAATTTTTTTTACCCATAAGTATAATTTTTTAAACGAGATTTTAAAAAAATAATTTTAAATGACAAGATAAAAAAAGATAGCAAAATGCAGAGTAAATACACTTTTAAATTTAACAATTGACGCAGTTTCTTTTTATACGTTTCGGATTTTCTTTATAATTCGTAGAAAAAAACACTGTTCAGTTCTCTGTTGTTTTTTTTTACAATCTACTATATCAATATATTCTTTAAACAAAATATTCTACGGTTTCATTGCGATTTGTTATCTTTTACAAAGACACTGTTTCACCTATACACTCCAAAAAAACATTCATGTTTCTTTTGGAAAAAAATGACATTCAGCAACACATTATCCTGTTTTTTGCAATAGAATAACAAGTTTGTGTACAGATCAAATGTATGTATGACTTTTATGTATGTAAAAATTGCCTTTTACCAAATAAAACTTTGTAATTTCTTTTTTTTACATTCTTTTGGTGTTTAACATATACTTGGTTGATAAGGTAAAAAACACTACTACCAAATTACAACGAAGTAAAGGTCTCATGTTTTTCAAGTCTTTGTCATCGCAAACAATCATGTCTTGTAAGAACCATCTATCCGTAACTATATTTTTAGTAACTTTTTACAAAACCTTGCATCAAATTCTTGTTTTTTTTAATATATGTCGATTTTAATGTATAATTTTTTTTCTTTATTGTAATATAAATTCATTACTAGCAACGCGCTATGTAAAACATGTTTAGCACCCAGTTTGTACAAACGTAACACAAGAAAGATTCGCAATAACTGCTAATGTGCTTTTTAGAACAATACTGATACAAATTTGCATTGTCTATGGTTCACAGGCAGTTTTCGGTAACAGAACTATCTTAAATTGACCACAAGAAATACAGTATTTTTCAAGCAACAGCTGCGTGTAAACGTTGTAAAATTCTGTTTACTAACATAAAGATCAGCAGGCTTTATCGCTAATGTTTCATAGCGAAAACTGTTTTGGCATAATGCAGTAAAACATAAATTGTAAACATGTATATCGAAAATTAAATGTGGCTCACTTACGCGAAAACACGTGTGCAGACATATTTTACGCCATGTTTAAGTTTATCAGGCATACAAAACATTTAACTTTAAAATATTAGCTGAATTTACCTTTTCCGTTCTTTACATACTCCAAATGAAAAAACACAACAGGGCTTGTTTTATGTGTTCTTATGCTCGTTTTGTATAGCTGCTGTTTTATAGCTAATTTAGAAAGCAAAGGTAGATGATAAATAATTAATGTTAATATGTGAACACATTTATTAAGTTGTTTTTTGTTGATATATTTTATGATCGAATCAAAAAAGCAAAAACATATTAAAATGCAACAACAAGCATAAATTTTCTGCGTAAGGTCATGCAAGCTGTTGTTTGATAACACTGCGACTTCACGCATGTATCTCTTTAATATACGATTCGCTTTTAATCTCTTGCAATTTTTTTTGTTGAACTAAACTCTGTAAAAGCAAAAAAAACATAATTACAAAACCACATAAATATGAGGCCTGATGACTATAAAGAACAAAGTAAAGTCTCGATATATGCATGCAATGCATTTAGCATAAATTGATATATATCTTAATATGCCATAAATCATACACTTAGGCTTGCAATTTAGATTTTGTATAAGATTAAATTGTTTTTTAACTATGCCTTTTAATTTTGTTCAGACCCTCTTTTTTCAAAATCCTTTTTTAAGAAAAAAATTTAAACTATAACGATGTAATATATACAGAAAGCTTTTATACTACTTCCAAAACCTTGTATGGTTCAAAAAAATTTCTGTTTTTTTAACAGAGACATGTTGACGACCCCTGTAATAAAACGGTCAAAAATCAGCATATACTGTAAAAAATACAAAACAGCGGGAAACGCAAAAAAAAGTGCACCCAGTACTTGTTTTGTCCGGTATTGATGCTTCATTATAATATCTTACATTTAAAAGTATTTTTCTTTGCATATTTAAGTCTAATTTTATGAGATGTTCTATGTTACAAGTAAGATGTTAAAAACAAATACCGTTCGCAACAAAAATTTACACACTTAAATACAAATGTCTGTTAAAAGAATCTCTTTAATTTTACCTGAATTTTAAACTGATTTCAACTTGGACAATTTTTTTTGTGCTTATGTCGCCTTTTCCGCGATTAAGACGGCGCTGCATACATACATACACTCATTTATACATCATACATACATACAAAGAATATAAATATATATACATACATAAATACATACATACAAACACGTATGCGAACATACACACACATACATATTTGCATACTCTGAAACACATAAATACATACATACATGCATTTTTACATACGTTTATACAAGTAATAATAAAAATAAATAATACATGCAAACATACATACATAATGATGTACAAAAACTCATACATAGAACAAACATTAATAACGGAAAAAAAAACTACAAACAAGTGGTATTACAATAGACACAGAATTGATCATTATATAACACAATATTTTTCATATACTATGTTGAAAAAAATGGTACTTGTAAAATACAACTAATAAAGGTTTATTATTATGTAAAAATGGCAAAAAAGTCACTGTAAACAACAAAAAAACAGCAATGTGGCGGTTTTTTTTACAACTGGCAAATACAGCTAAGGAAGTTTTCATTAAGCAAAGCTGACAAAAAACTACTAGAAACCCCTTTTTGTGGGTTTTATGAATTACTGCTGTTCAGATGAGATTTGACAGTTGTGTTAGATGATTCCTTGTATACACGGCGTTCTTTTTATGCAACCATACTTTTATTAAGCCGCGGTCCTTCATAATAATCTTTCTTTTTTTTTTTCTCTTATCCATTTTATAAAAAGACAATGGAAACAATCTAATCAAATGCTATATGACGCACGTCAATGATATCACTTTACTTGCACATTTTGATAACACCAAAATAAAAAAAAATTTAGATCTTGGTGGAAAATTAACAGAATTAGATATAAGATAAAAGATGAAATATAACACATATTTCAAAAAATAAAGTTGCCTGTGGCCCAACAATAGGTTTGTTCGATTTTTATTCAAGCCCATAAAAAACACACGGCTGATCGTTGCAGTCTTGAAATTTGTTTTCAAGCCAAATTGGTATTGTCTACCATGAATTTAAAAACTTTGTGTATATTTTTTATAAAACATTTTGCATTCAACGGGCAAGTATACATCTGACATTGAAAAGTACTACAGGTGAAAATATGTAGCGTGTGATTGTATTTTACGCGTTGAATATAACAAAGGATGGGTATTTTGTACACAAAAATGCACGGTTCGATTAAAAGAAAAATTGTATATGCATGCGCTATGTAAAGTTTATCCTACGTTATACATTTTGTTAACCCATTTGCATAAAAAGTTACTACTGGCTGTAGTTAGTGTGCTAGAAAAAGAATAAAAAAAAGTAAGTTCTATTTTAGACACTTACAACGGCCAAATATTTTAGTTATAAAGGTTGCTTGTAATTAAAGTTACAAATAATTCGCTAAAACCAATTATCAAAATTACCCCGTAAGGGTTTTCTGTATGAAAAAATGTAGCAAGGGGTTCCCCAAGTCTACCGACAACCTTGGGTCACAACTGCGTCAGATATATTACAGTCGTCATTATATTTTTTCGCAGTGTAAGACACATCAAATTACAGTTTAGGAAGTACCAAGATATACTACGATACAAAACGACATTTTGTACTAATAGATCGTATTGTATAAATCATAAGATGTATAATTGTAAAAAAGTGCACACAAAAACATACAATTTGCACAACCAGTATTTTTTAAACAGTAAATGTATATTCAAAATACATAAAAGTAATAAAAATCAATTAACAAAATTTTGTTACTTCTAAATACTTTTTCCCTGTGTTTTTACGACGTATGTCTTTTGCCTGTTGCCGCATAGTTGTTTTGTTGCTATTTTACTGCTCAGTAGGGTTGAAAAAATATGCCTTTTCAAAGGCGTAAAAAGGAAAACGTAAAAAAACTTTTTAAGATACATCCAATATGACAAGTATTAGCAAAAAGTTGAAAAAATGCATTAATGGGCTTTTTTTTTATTTTATTATATAAAATAAAATAAGTGTTTAACTTTTACAAAAAAAACTGACTATAACAATTGTTCACTAAATAAACGTTTTTCTATATCTCGTATGTAAACTCATCTTTTAAATTTGCGTTTATGTGTCAAAATAGATATCCAAAGCAGTATGATGCATATAAAACTTGGACTCAAGCTATCCAAATATTTATATTTAATATGGTGTTTTGTATCTGATTGTTGCGGCTTTATCAGAATTGTCTCTGTTAGTAAATACGTGCATTTGCAACATTCAAAACATCTTATATGATTTGTCTATATCTTGCTGGTTGACATTCATTGTATACAAAACCAGCTGTAAAGTATAGTTAGCAAGCGGTTTATATATGTACGACAAATAATTTATTGTTCGTCTAAAGCGTACTATAAGTTGTATATGGTGGTCGACAAAACTTTCACTTTTAGGTCAAGTGGCGGATAAATAGGCATAAAAAAATAAAAACAACTTTAAATGTAAGGCTTGCAATGTTCATGTTTTTGCAATTATCACTAGTAGAAAAAATCAAATCTACTGATTCAAAAAAATAATAATTTTATTTAAATATTTTGAAGGATGTCTTGCACAACCAACTTTTTGTGTTCAATTTTTACACTATAAAATAATTAAAAAAAATGGAAGACCGCGGCGTCCCTTCATTGCCGATAAAAAATTATGCGTATTGTATGCATTGCATCTAAAGCCAGTAATAGAGTAACCCTTTTTGACGTTTTCTTACACAATTTTACCCTTCGTAGCCATTGTTGTGTGACTTACAGTGCATGACATCCTTTTGTTATCCAAGGTGTTCATTTATCTATAAACAGTTTATTGTGATATATTTTCGTTTTTGCATTTACAAGAAAAAAGGTGAGCAATCTAGCTGTGATAAACAAATTTTTACTTTTTAATAAACCAGTACAAAAAAGTAATGTTTTTTTGTCTTGAAAATACCCATATAATACTATTCTATTGTAACATCGCAATGTGAGTTTTTATTTTTTGGATTTTATAACACATTAAGTAAAGAGAAAAGGTACATTCGCATAATGCTACAAGTGTATGTTGTCGTTGGTTGTATAAAAAAAGTGCGGTTTGCGGGACCCTTTTCGGGCAGATTCGTGCAATTTGCAGTATTTTCACCCGCAAAATTACGTTCAAAGTTCAAAACTCTGCAGTCAGTTTATTGCTTTATAAGTAATTTTTTAACAGTGTATTAAGTTCTTGCATTATGTAATGTGACGTTTCTTCTACGTTAACCTTTACAGGATTACATTATCGAAACTTATAGTACTGTCTTGATGGTGATTGTACAGGTGCAAAGAGGCCCTATTTTTGCTGCAATCAACTTTTAAAGCGAAAAAACAAAACAAATAATACAACAAAAAATACAGGGCTAAACAAGTGCAAGTGACTATGCATGTAGATGTAGTAGTAGAAAATAGTAAATTTTTAAACATTAGAAAAAACAAACGAATGATACAGATAGCATTCTGGCTCGTGTGTACTACAAAATGCGTTTATTTCTAAGATTTTACTTTTAACTGTGGCTTTAAATATTTTTTTAACAAATTGCAAGGCTTAAAAATAGTAACCTACTATACCACTGATCCGAGGAATTTTTTTGCCTACATATATACAAAAAAAAAGCAACAGCATAATAAAAGTAGATAATGTTGTTTAAATTTATTACAAAACTGTATCTCTTTCATACGGCAGATTGGCCAACATTTTTTTACACGATCTTTTACGTTGTATAATAAATTTCTGTATATGTAGGCATACAAAAATTGACATTACTGGCTTAAATTGGTAAAAAAATAAAAATAAAAAGCTCTCAAAAATATATCGTTCAAACTATTTTATTTGTTTTATTTTGTGGAGTATAACACTGTAGTATGTATATTTTATGTAATTGCTAAAACGGTACCATGTGCCAATTCGGTAACACAAACCTACTCGTAAAACTTTTAATCTTACTACGATGACGACGATTGAAAATGCAAATCCAAAAACAAAAACATTTATGTCAAAGAAAAACTAAATCTAAAAAAGCAATTTTTTTCCAGAAATTACATGAAAAATTTTAAAAGCGGAAGTATACTGTTTTTTTTGTTCCAAAAAAATTTTGTTTAATAGCAGAGTATGGACTAGTTTTTACGTATTTTAGTCTTTGTCATTTTTTTGGTTTGTTGCCTCCAAATTTCTAGATTAAATAACATCTACCCAATATATGCTAACAACGCATCGTAAACCCCTAAAAAGTGGATGTCTATCGATTTTGAGACAAACTGAGCCTTGCTATTTTTACACGAGTGTTTATTTGACATCATATTGCATTAGAGAAACATTTAAAGAAATCATGTATGTCACAAGTTTGCAAAAGAATATTTCTGAAAAAAATGAATATAAAAAGTGATTTTTAAACTTGGTTTATCGTTAAGTTATTTGGTTTTCACTATGAAAAATATGCAATTCACCGACTCATCAAACACTGTTTGTTTGTAATATCTGACCTGACCCTTTTGAGACTCATAACCTTGTATTGGCGCGCGACTTTTTGCTAAAAGCCACCATTTATTAAACTCTTGTAAATCTTTTTAAATATTTTAACTATATTTTGTCATTTTTGCAGGGGATTTTTATTTTTTTCGTACTCAAGAAAAGACAGT
>JAQFYM010005113.1:0-13898 GCA_034694785.1 Agrenia bidenticulata
CGATAATATAAACCACGAAATACAAAACTTGTTATTCACCATTGTATTCTTCGCCGCTTTATACACCTGCATACTTCTGCTATTTACGCAATCCTCAATGTATATATCTAACAAAAATTAAAGGAATCAGAATATAGGGAACTCTTTATTGTTACACTTCCTTGTTTTACTATTTTTCTCAATTTCTTTTCTTTGATGAACGCTCAAATTGGTCTTTACTTTTTTTGTACTGTTCAAATCACCTTCTCAAAGTAATATATGTATCCCAGCAGTCTACATACTCTTACCAGTGTCTAAATCATATTTAATATTACTGCAACAAGCCTTTTCTGCATCAGCTATTTGCGCATCTTGGATTTTCTACATTTTCCATTCTGTGTAGACTTTAAAAGATACGCTTAGAAAAATCACCTTTACATATGCTATAATTCATATTAAGTTTTCTGTTTAATCTGTTTAAAATCACTTTTTCTTACACCAAATGAAAGAAATTTCTTCTACTTGTCGGATTTGTGTACCATTTTATGGGGAAATAATTAAAAAGGAAAAAAAATCAAATGCATTTATATAAGCATAAAACACGGATTTGTATTTAGGATTTTACGAAATAAATATAAAATATTACATAAGTTCTTAAAATGGAAATTTTTTTAAGTTCTCATTTCTTGGGTATCAGCCCTCTTGAGGGACATACTGTATATAAAAATAAATAATGATCTTATATGTTTCTTTTTACTAGAAAACATATAAAAAAATATTTCTTTCATTTTTAATATTTAAAAGATTGCTTTATGCAAAAAAAACGTTGTTTCGAATACTCAATGAACTCTTTTGACATAGTAGAATCTTAAGTTAACCATTAAATACACATGCATCTCTAATAATTTATTGTAGGCATATTGCAGCCTATCGGTATGTCGTGCCTAAGTTTTTAATTTTTGGATTGTAATAGCAAGTTTCTCTTAATTGTTATTCCGCGTAGAAAAAAGTTATTAAAAAAATTACGCTCTTAATTGGTAAGTGTTGTTTGATATTACACGAGAGGCCATGGTCTACGCGCATTTGCTGCATTGCCAAGAATGTGATATTGGAATTCATCAATTGATATACATAAATTTTTATTCAAACTTTCTTTTTTTTTGTATGCGTTATACACGAAAGAATTGTGGCTTAATCCAAATGCGGTATCAAAAATACATCTGATCTTGTAGTTGCAATCAGCTGCACATGGAAATCATAGACTAGCGTGATTTTTTCTAGTTATATACCGTCTCTATGTGATTTTTAAAAAACTACTTGGTCATTTAATCCATCGATCGCCAGTATAGTGCAACGTTAAAACGATAAAGACATGTATATATAGGATAAAAAGTGTATCGATTTTTTTTTAGCCAAGTAAACAACATCATTTTCAAGACTACAGATTAGGTCTGTAACTAATACGATTATCTTGTAGACAAAAATAGCGGTATGTACAAGAAACACGAAAAATCTCTTCTGATAATTATTTGTCTTCTAAAAAATGAAAACAGTAAATTCTTTTATGTAATTCGTCAGGAAAACTTCATGTATGCCGCTTCAAAAAACTTACTACACTTTAATTTTTATTTCAATATATCGGTATTTTGAAGTTTTTTTATGTGAATAATACCCATACTAATACAGATTTTTTATTCGAATTCGGTGATTATAAAATTCACATTCCACTAATAGTGATAATATAATAAAAAATTTGTTTTTATGCACTCAAATACCATAATTGTGTATTTTGTATGATGCATATAGAAGGGGTAGATAAATTTTGCAAAATACAACCCGTGGGGTATAAAAGTGAACTGAGTTTTGTAATTAATTTGTAAGATCTGCCATCCTATGGAGCAAAAATTCACCATGGGGTTTTTTTCTTTGCACGTAAATTCAAAAAGGTAACACGCCCTTATTTTATTTCATGTTTATTGTTATGCTTTTTTATATTTTGTTTGGTTTACTTTTGTACTAGCATTTATTTTTTTCTTGTGTTCCATTTTTACTTTTTAACTTTATCTAGCGTAATTGTGGTTTTGTTTTCTCCGTTTTTTTTTACGTTTTTTTATAGACAGGGCTGGTTTTTATTTGCTTTAACATTTATTATATTTGATTAATGTCAGAGTATTATCAATATCTCGCGATTATATATTATTTTTTTATTGTTAACTTGAAAATGATCTATTTATTTTTTTTATTATTTTTTTTTATTTTTTTAGTATTTACTTAGTTAGTTTTGCGTCGCTTTTTTCTTTTTTCTTTGCTTTTATTAACATCCTGTCTTTGCGTCTGTCTTATTTTTTTGTTATTTTTATATATGTACATGTTAATTTGATTTTTTAATCATCTTGAATCGCTCCCCTTAACAACCCTTATTTTCTTAACATTATTTCCCGTGAAAATATTTATTTCCCGTGAAAATATTTATTTCCCTCTTATTTGTCGACGAATCGTGGTATGAACAAAACGGTTCATCTTTGATTGGGCAAATTTTCAACCCACTTAAGGAAACTACTGCAAACTTTTAAACAAGCTATATACTAACTAAAAATGTTAAAATTTTATTAAAAAATATTTTTTTTACCCCCAATTCTTAAAAAAAGACTTTAAACACGCAGGCACAACTCTAGATTAAAATCTGATATTTGAACTTGTTTTGTAATCGTAGATGTTAAAAGGTTTTTTTCTTTGTTTGGTGGCAGTTTTTTCAGGTCTAATTTTATGTTAATGTTCCCGTTATATGGCAGTGGCGTGCCTAGGGTGGTACAGAGGGTCCACCCCCCCTCCCTCAGAGAAAATTTTACGCTTGAATTTAAGGGGAGGGGTCTTTTTGTGTGCAGTGATTTTTTTGATTTTAGAAATCCAACTAAAAAATTTTTAATCCTTAATTTTTTAAAAAAAATAGTGGTTAAAACATCCATAAATACTGTTTATAAGTCCATTTTTGCAAAAAAAAAACTGACTACCTCCCGGTAAGAAAATCCTGGAACGCTACTGTTCTAAATACTGTTGTTTTTTAATGTTTTTTTTAGCACTGTACAGTTGTAAATATTTAAATTTTACTCCATACGTAGTATAAAACAATATTGCTTTGTGTAACTGCACGTTTTTTATAACTAGACTTTATTAAACCTTTCGCGAGAATCAAAATTTTATCCAAATCATATGGAAATATGACACCACCCATACATTAAAATTCTGTAATTGCATAAAAGGTGGCTATATGGCATATTAACATACAAAAAATACCATTATCAGTGTTTTTTTAGATTTAAAAAATAGTTAGTATATTTGTAAAAAGCTCGTTATTGTAAAAAAAATAGCAGAAGAAAAATATTTCTGCACTATAGAATTGCCGTGTTTTTGTGTTTGTTTTTTACTTTTTTTAGAAGCAATACACATCACATATTATTTCAATTTGCAACTTTGCAGTATAACATGCAATACAGAGCAAATTATCTGCAGTTGTACGGTTAAAACTCGTATTATATTAAGAACGCCATACAAAAAAAAACTCTGAGCATTCAAACCATCTAGTATAGGAAAAGGCCGATTGTAGTTGTTAAATTAACAATTACTATTTTTAAGTTGTTGCTATCGCTTTCTAATTTAAACATATATGTTTTACGTTCAATTAAATAATCACTGTTTAATAAGTTAAGTAAATGTAACTTGAGATATTTTTACATACTTGAATTTTGTGGCAATTTTTTTAAATTAAAACAGCAGTTATAATAATGTTGTAAAAAAGTCGATGCTTACATTACAAAATCAGCAGATTTGTGTTAAAACTAGAAAAATTAAACCTTAAAAATAACTTTGTATTTTTTAAATCCTACTTAAACATTATTTATATTCGTTTTTTACTAACATAATATTTTGCGATAAACAAGCCTTAGAATAATTATTTTTTTACAATTAGAAAACTTTCATTTAAATTGGTATAAAATTTGACTGAAATCAAAAGTATGCAATATCTAAACCTGACATAAAACTTTACAGATATTTTTAGTAGAGTATTTAAGACAATATATTAGGGATTATTTATATTTTTGTATATATGATAAGTACCAAAGATATTGACATCTTTTATACAGCTAAAAAAGCATATAAATACATCCATATCTAAATATTTATTTTTTATGTAAAAATGGTATAAAATCGGACATTAGTTAAACTTAGAATTTTTTTGATACTTTAAGTAATTTTTTTTATTTTTTTTATTTTTTTGCATTTGATCTTATTATAAAGCAAAATGAAGCAAAATTTAACGACAAATTACCGTTTGAGCGCTTATTTTGGTATAAATATACAACTCAAAAATAAAATTCCTTAGTATCATATATTGCAATTTTGAAACTACTTGGGAGCTATAGAAAAAAAAATTAATTTTTTTACAGTGCTTAGCATTTTTTTTATAAAAATGGTGTTTTGTGTATCCTAAACTTCTTGAGTACAGGTGTTTACCATACAATATTATCAAAAGGCGAAACATATTCATTAAGACGTTAAGTTTTTTGAAAATGTTTCGTACAAAATTTACAAAAAGGTATATTTTGGTATATTTTCTAAATAGACTTGTGCTATCAACTCAAAAAAAAACATCTGAATGTTCTGCTTGCATATGAATTTATCGGTTTTTTAGTAAACCGCTTTTGTCCAAGAAGTCTTAGGGCTTGTCTCCTTTTCCAAAGAAATTTTTATTCCTAGAGATATTTTGCTTTTTTTTGGCCTCTAAAAAAAGGGTTAAATAAGAAATATGTGTGGAAATATTTCTTATATAACCCCCTTTTTTTAGGGGCCGAAAAAAAAAGAAATTTATTTCTATAAAAAAAAAGACACGCCTTCTATATCAGGGGTTCTCAACTAAAATTTATACCGTGCCAAAAAAAGAGGGGTAGAAAAAATTTCGTGCCTGAATTAAATACATCACCAATTTGCCTATATATACAGTTTTGAGTATGCGATGGCGTATATTTGTATTTATTTTTTAATAAGCAGCTCTTTTTGTAACAAGATGCAAAATTTAGATGCTAAAACCCTTTGGAAAGCTTATATAAATATTTTTCTATAAAAAAAGAAAAGTTTAAGAGCATTAAACAGTGATGGATGCTTTGCTGTATCTACCTAACTAATTTTATAATAGGCCGGGTAACTTGTTATACTGTTTACTGTTTTTGTATGACTCGCGTCAAGGAACTTTATATATATATGTTAGCGGCATTGTTGTCAAATCGGCAGTGTATATCATGCCTTAGGCAAACTGCCATTTTTGTACACACTTATATTATTAAGTGGGCCCAAAATGGTAGTTTGCCTGCGGCAATGTATACACTGCCGATTTGACCACATATCCGCCTACATATATGTTTTTTTTCTATCCAATGCAGCAGCCATTGAATATTTTGAGTTCATCTGTTCATTTCTTTGTATGAATGATAAATTTATCTCCTATCCATATCTTTACTAAGGAAAAGACAGTAGGCATGTAAACGAATATGTCGAATGTTTAATTTAATATAAATACAATATTTCGTAAAAACTTCTTGCTAATAAAAATTGTTGCCAATTACTAATTAATGTTTTTATTTGTATTTAATTTATCAGGTTTTGGCACGTTAAGACCACGGTAAATTCGATTTGGCACAAACCGTGCTTAGTTGAGATGCCCTTAGAGGTTGCAATTCCTTTTATATTTGAACTTAAATGTTTAAATTTGTATTTTTCAAATGTTTACAAAGCTTTGTCGAAGATTTGAATATAATAAAACTAGAGTAAAATTCATATATTTATAATATATTAGAATAAATTAATTAACAATAACAATTTCCAATATATAATATATAATATTGCTTATAAATATAATTTCCTACCCCGCAATTGAATGGCAAAAAAAAGAAGGGATGTTTGGAAGAATTTTGAGAGTAATGATGTTATTTTGCACAAAGCAAAATATCTTAAATGCTAAAAGAGATTATCTTGTAAAAATGGTGGAACCTCCAATCTTTGAAACAATGCAAAAACAGCACATGTAGTGGCTAAAAATGCTGGAGTTGTACCTTCTAAAGATGTAAGCACATCTACTGCATCTAATTAAAATCAACAAGAAAAAACAACGTAGAATCAATGGTGACAACACTTGCTAAACTTGCAGCAGTAGACGGATTTACTATAAATCAGATAGTCAACGTACAGTTTATAAGAAAAACAATGTTGCTCTGTGTTTATACCTTACCAGGATTAAATAATACTATAATGAAATTTATAAGAAAATTTGGAGCTGAAAAAATATCAGAAATTAAGGAAAATTTGGAAAAGTCGGGGAACCAAAACATATCAATTACATTTGTCGAGTGGTGTTTTAAATCAGAACCCAATATATTAATGATAACATTCATCCGTATAAAAAAGAAGGAATTTGCCTAGGATTGACAAATGTGAATAAAAGCAGTGACGCGATTTCCATAAGAAAACTGATTGACGAAATTACAGCACTAGTTGGTATTTCTTATTCAAACATTTTCGGCATAACATGTGACGGAGCTGCGGTAAACAAAAGATTAAGTGAAGATGCGAATATATATTACCAGCTTTGTTTTAACCATGTAATAAATTTGACTGTTTGTGATTTGCTATATAAACCAATACATCTGTTACACAAAAATACATCCACTGAAAACAGGTCAATAAATTATACAAAATCTGAATGTGATTATACAGATAAAAAACGCATTGAAACATGTACATTCTCAAAATACAGACTATAAAACCATATCATTTGAAAGCATTTATGGTGACTCTGATGAATGCACTAATATAAGCAGCATTGTTAAAAGCGATACAGAAAATATAGATATAACGGAGAACGATGAAGCACGAATTGGGTGGATAGATAAAGATCAAAATATACCGAAGTTACAAATCATGTGGAGTAAAACTGTCAAGAAAATAAGAAAAATAGTAAAATTTTTTAAATCATCACCAAAAAGAAACATTTTTTTAACGGCCTGCATTAAAAGGCAATATGATAACAATAGAAAAATAGGACTAATATTAGATTGTCGCACGAGATGGTCATCAATGCATAACATGTTAGAAGGTTTGAGAGATCATATCCTGCAATTAAAAATGCTCTTAGGCAACTAAAAAAGTTGGAAATGCTGTATGAATTTAACAGGACAATCATGAGAGAGCTTATATATATATTGTCACCTTTAAGACTAGCAACCGATGTTTTGAGCAGATCAATGCAAATTTAATAACAGCCGTGTCAACGTTTAATTTTGTCCTTAACAAGCTTTACAATATAAATAGTATGTCATCACAGTATGTTTTTGACGTTTTTAAAAAAAGATATTTGCAACGGCGTTATATTGAAGGGCACATCAATGATGAAGTACTTACAAGACCCGTATAACTACAGGTCTTTATTTATTAATGAGCACAATATTCCATATCTTTCCTTTGAAAATGTATATTTAAAGCTCGAATCATTTGCTCGTCAATACAATCTAGATTTTTTCAACATTTATGCGGATAATATAGTGGACTATCCTGGATCATTTATTTCACATGAGAAAGAAGATAAAAATATATTAAATGAAATTCTTGATATAGAGGGACAGTCAGAAATTAATTTGATTTATGATAGGTTTGATACCTTTGACAAAGTTATAAAACTTTTTAAGATATCACGAAAAAGACCTAAATTGCTATACGTTAATGTTTTATAATTTGCAAACAATTAGGCCTACGGCAACCGATTTAGAGCGTTGCTTCTTAGTATCAGGTAATATTTGTTTACCACTAGAACATGTCTTGATGATGCAAGCATTTCAACATTATTATTTTTGTATTATTATTTCAGATGAAAAATAAAACGAACTTATACAAATATTAAATTGTAATTATGGATTCCTAAGCAAAAACTATAAAAAATTAGAAAAAAGGCTTGTGTATAGTAAATAAATATATGCAAAAAGATGTTTTTGGTTTGATTATTGTATTATTATAGTAATTACGCTTTATTTTACATTGATTTTTTACAAGTCTGTGATCTTTTTACATGTTTGTTTAAAAAGTGCATATAATGTTTTTTAATACTAAAAAATATTGTTTAATACTTGTTTTTACTCCTTTATATCGTAAATGTGTTTTTTTAGATGAAGCATTATAATTTGGTATTTTAGTAATAATCAAATGTTTGATTAACATTTGACAAAGCTTTGAAAACGAAAATCAAATTTCAAAGCATTAAAAAACCAAATTTTTTGCAAGCTCTAGATGCCCTGCTCTTTATAAACAACTCAGGAGAAGTACAGTAAACGAATTATATATAAGATAAATTCTATGTACAAAATACAAAATAATACTAAAACTGGTGTGAAAATTTATGCGGTAATTTCCATTAATTATTTACCAAATAATAAATTTTTTCTTATTTATGTTCCTTGTCATTTTATTGGCATTTATAAGTGTTGAGAAAATATGAAAACAAAAAAATACATGGTTCTTGAATAAATGTCACAAGTAAAATTTTTCGAAGTATCGAATTAACGCCCTACCATCTGATAAGGGTATATTTTTAATATTTTTTATTTTATTGTATTATGGGGATATTTTACTCGGTTATTACACGTCTTTTTTATAAAAAATATGGGTCAGTCTGTCTTTTGTGCGCGTGTGTTAGTGTTAAAAAGCGTTTATGCGCACAAAAGTTCCTGTATTTGTCGATATATTTATTGGAACGTTTTTACGTCAATAGACATGCGTGTCTTTTCCAGGAAAGAAAACAATGACCGTGTAT
This sequence comes from Agrenia bidenticulata, assembly GCA_034694785.1. NCBI lineage: Eukaryota > Metazoa > Arthropoda > Collembola > Entomobryomorpha > Isotomidae > Agrenia > Agrenia bidenticulata. Next base: position 8,831 of record JAQFYM010005113.1, read on the forward strand.
AATTGAAAATTTGCAAACTTTTATGCCCTTACACAGCACTTACGTCAGAAACATTTTTGAGTTCTGCAGAGATAGACTCGTAAGTATTTTAAGAAAATATAGATGGGGATTATAACAAAAAAATGTGTCTGAGTAAAAACTGGTAAGACATAATTTACAAAAGGTATAGTATATTGCTAGATTATGACTAAACCGCTTATAAAGTCAAAGAAAAAAAAAATACAATTTGGGCGCTTTTTTTTTGCATTTCTTTTTTTTTAAGAGAAAAATGCAGAAGAACGATTATAGATCAACTGTGTGCAATTTTAATAAGCATAAAAACGGCAAGCTTTTTCGCGTCCATAAAAAGACCATAAAATATTAAAAGACCATAAAAATGCAAAGCCCAAAAAGAATATTTTTTAATAGCAAGAATTTTCATTTTTGGCGAAAAGAATTTTTATTTTTGATCACACTTAATAGAAAAGGGTAGAATAAACATCCTTTGTAACTCAAAGAAAAGTAATTTGCCCGAAACTTTCGTTTTTTTTATAGTATATAATAAAAAAAGACAAAGAAACGTATTACATGTCTGACTTGTTTGCGTTTAATCATTTTTGTCATCTTTTATTTTGCTATTTCCAAGACTAAAGCTACGACTACGGCTGCCTTGTTGTTTTTTCCTAACTCTTACATATCAATTCCCCCAACCCACACCCATACCGTGACCCTAACCTTAACCCAACCAGCCTATTGTACTTAACAATAGCCTTCCGCCAACATCACTATAGTACTAGTATAGATTACGTATTTTGTGATACTCCAGATTGAGTATTATGAAAAGAATACATTTCAACTATAAAAATTGTTATATTTGTTAAGAAAAATTATTTTTATCAAAAGTTATTTATATGGCCTTTTTATATTTTATGGCCTGTTCATGGCCGCATTCCGTGCGGCCAAAAAACGATATTCATTTATTTTGTAGTTTGCATTAAAAATAGATTATTATAGAATACCTTTTTTTACGGATATATATAATTCCTTGTCTTTTATTTTTTCAATTACATTTGCATAGCAATTTATGAACTGAAAAATTTATCATACAAAATAACACTATAAAAATGTAAAAATATCGTATGAAACATGCCAGCTGTGTTTTTGTTAATTTAAATGAGTGTATTTTTAAAACAAAAAAAGCTTTCTAGTTTAAATTTGTTTAAATCATAATAAAAAAGAAATTTTTGTGATGAAAATAGTGCTAACCTTGTCTAAAAAAATGCTAACATGCAAAACATAAAAATCAAAAAAATGTAATTGTAATACTAGGAAAATCGATATTTAAAAATTCATTTGGCATCTAGTAGAATGAAATATTAATTCAATAGCGTATTTATTTTTTTCTACTTAATTATGTCATTTTTGTGCAAATTTTTTTTTCATTTTTTGGCTGCGGCCGAGCTGGCTAGCGTGCTAAAAAGATGGTATGTCAAACTCGCCAGAGTCAATTTTAGGGCGGATTTATAATTTATAACAAAAAAAAGTTGTTTCACATATTTAAGTTCAAATCTATGTAGCTCCTAAATGTTAGGGTTTTTTTGCTCAAACTCGACGGTGTTGCAACCATTATCGACATGGTTGCAATCAAACTCGACTTGTACGGAATAGAACTAGACACGTTGAAATAACTTTCGTGGTTTTTCTAATTAAACTCGTCGCGTTGCAATCAACTCGACATGTTTGCAGTCAACCTCGACGTTGTTACAAATTTAACGAATAAAAACACTAAATTAAACCGTAAAATTAACAGGAAAACAAAATATACAAAAAAATGCAAAAAAACTGTATGCTTTACTGTTAACTGTTATTCTCTTATACCTTTGTTTGTTTTTTTTAAGATTTTTGTGATACTAAATGCAAAATTTACATAATCACAAAAAAACTATGTACAAGAAAAGTTTTGCTTTATAATAAGGTGTATGGTGATTTTTTCCGCAAATAGTTGTCTTATTCTGTATGACAAAAACCCTACAAGAAGAAAAAATAAAATAAAGAATATTGAAACAGGAAGTAAAGCATAATGGTTTTACTAAAATCTTTATCTTTATGATTTTATCTGTATTTATACAATATAGTTTTGTTATTTGTTGGTAAATATGCAAAAACGTCGAGTTTGGTGCAAACATGTCAAGGTTGATTGCAACGCGATGAGTTTGATTGCAGCACAGACGAATTTGATCGCAGACGTGTCGAGGTTGATTGTAATGCGATGATGTTGATTGCAACGCGACAAGTTTAGCTGTTAAACCGTCGAGTTTAAATTAAAACCCGTATATTAACATGGCATTTGTTTAAAGTTATTTTTTTTTGTTAAAGTGTAAATTTTTTTTGAATTATTGACATCTCCTACCCTAACCATTGCTGTATTTAAGAGTTATGTACGTATTTATTTATTACAAAGATATTTTTAAATCTTTTATCTCGTTTTATGTCGTTTTTTTTTTTGTGTTTTTGAAGAGTTTGACAGCATAGGGGTCCTGTTGGCGCTTAGTAAAATTTGCCCCGACCTATTTTATGTAACACGGCGTCGTTAATATATAAGAGAAATATGTTGAATTTACAGGGATGTACGTAGTTTAATGTAAACTGGCAAAAAAATTGATTTTAGACGTATTTATTTCACATTATGTTTCTGCGCTTTAAATTTTATTTTTATGCTTTTTTATATCGGTATCTTTTATCTTTTTAATGTTTTAGATAAATGCTCATAACTGACTAAAAAGATGTTTTTTTAACCGGGCCCCAAAAAAGAGTGTCTTCTGAAAAAATTAGTTTTGACGTCATAATTTATTCCATACACGTCAATAAACAAGGAAAATGACACTAGGTTTTGAAACGTTGCCATGTTTTTCAAAACGGGCCAAAAAAAACATTTTGAATGATTGAAAGCGACAAGCTTAATCGTTTCTGATCATTTCGATCAAAACTGTTTCTTTAAGAAAGTTTTTTCGTTCCGAAAATGACACAAAAGATTTTTTATCTGAGCACATTGTTTTACACGTCATAAATAAACTGCAAATAAATGCTCATTTTGTGAATCAGAGACGCAATTATTTTTTTTGTTGTTAAAAATTTAAATAAAAAACTACAACTTTTTTATACCATACCATATTTTATCCATTGTAGCGTATTATTAAAAAAAAGTTTCCGTAGATAAATAAGATTTGGATTTTTGTGAAAAAATAAGATGAAAAGTTTATAGTTTTCGCATCATAGGATATTTACATATTGATTAAAATTACCCCATAGTAACTGCTCCATATTATTTTTTAACAAAAAACTCCCACGGGTAAAAAAAACCTACTCATAATATTTTTAATGTATTATAAAGTAGAAGGTGCTTTTGTTTTGTATAAAAACGACCAAAACGTAAATACATGAGCTAATAATAAGCAAAATTATAGCAACTAAATTTAAATTTAGCAAAACAAAGATCATATCAAACTGTAAACATAATAGAAAAAATTATTCAAAAAAAAATTACTACTAAATCTTTTACTGATTTCTTCTTTTTTCTATGTCCTCTTAAATAATAAAAGGAAAATTCTGTGTACCGTAATTTCTAGGATAAAAAAAGAAGAAAATCTGCAAAATTCAGACATATTTTTGAGTAAAAGGACACATGTTAAATTGGTTTTATGTAAAATAAGTATACACAATACTGCGGGGAATACTCAGTCACGATTCGTTTTTTTGTTACACTCTTATAACAATTATAATCTGACTAACATTGATCTTATGTACAACACTTTAAAAACAAGGATTAAATAATAAAAAAAAAAGTTTAAACTCTTATTATTAAAGTTTTATCAACGTTCTGTCCATTTTATCACCTTTTGTGATATTTATGGATGTTTGATCCAATAAGTAAATAACGAAAGAAGACAAAAATCACATGAATGTTAACAAAACTAAAAAAGACATGTAATTTTGCAAAGTGTGCGTATAACCTGTAGAGAAGTTTCATTTTTGCATTAAATTGCTTCATTTGAAAATTATCAAAGTTTGATTTTATTATGTGTTGCTATTATAATTTTATTAAATTTTAGTTGATTCTTTTCCATATTTCTATAGTTATAACTTATTCATAATCATACATTTTTACGCATATATGCGTAAAAATAATTTAAAGGGTATTTTTGTTTACGCAAATATGCGTAAAAATAATTAAGAGGGTATTTATAAATTACGCAAATATGCGTAAAAATAATTAAAGCGGTATTTTATATACGCATATTTGCGTAAAAACAGCTAAAGGGTTAAATGAGACAATATTATACAAATTTATAAAACACTTTTTTTACTCAATAAAAAAAGTGTTTTAGTGTCGTGCTGGAAAGATTGTATTAATTGTAAACAACTAAAATTTTACAAAGTACTTAATGCAATAAACTTTTTTTATTTAATTCGCTTGGTTAATATGTTTTCTAGTATCTATTATTTTTTCTACATACAAATAGCAACTTTTATGTAAAATCATCACAATAATATATTAACTTTTTACGAAACGGAGTTTAATCTTTATAGTAATGTATTTTAATACTGGAAAAATTATTTTTAGACGCTTTCAGAAATTTTTTATTTTCACAAATTTGCCTATATAGAAAATTCGATATTACTTTGCTTGTGCTATGTATATATTAGGGGTAGGCAACTACCAGTAACTTCTCACAAGTAAGTATAAGTAAAAGTAAGTGTCTAAAATATACAGCAAGTTACAGTAACTATGTGTAACTTTATACACTTTTTCTGACTCTTTCTTTACAATTTAAAAACAAATTTTATTAAGAAAAAAGAAGGTTTGTACTACATAAAACAGGGTTGTTTTTTTGTAGTTTTTCCAAGTTTTTAAACTTTTTTTAAGCATTTTTTTACGACATATATATACTTGATTATTATTAAGTATTTGTAAATAAAAAAGAAACTAATACAGGCCCACGCATAGGGTTTTTCTAACTACTGATACTGTATTTTTGCTACTGTAACTTTTTTAAGGTTACTGTAATTCGGCAAACGAAACTATTACAAA
>JAQFYM010005114.1:0-13897 GCA_034694785.1 Agrenia bidenticulata
TTTTGCTACATATATATATATAAAATTGTAAAGTAACGACAATTAAAATGCATTAAAGAATATTAAAAGTGGGCGGCGATTTATTAGTCAAGTAAAAAAACTTGTTATTTTTTTAATGTTAATTAGTCTGTTGTAAATAAAAAAGTGCAGATAAATAGCAAAAACACGTTGATAAGCGCGCGCAGACATAGATACGCCTTTAAAAAAGAACAAAAAGTATACTGCGAGTGCAATAAATTATTTTTTTTTGCATTTGGTTTTTTAAAAAATTTTAATTTGGGATAAATTGGTAAAATTGCAAAAAAATATTATATAAACTACACTGCTTAGACCTTTTACCTAGTTACTACAACATTTAGTTATCTTTTCACCCCTATACCTCCAATTTTTATCTCTATACTTAAATACCCCATACCGTTATATTTCTCCACCTTTTATATCCTCAGACATATAGAGCCGTATACAATTTTAGCCTCGTACCCTTTAAATCATATAATTATGGGTTTTTTTACAAACTTAACCTGTATGGCCTACAATTTAGCTTCGTTCACCCCGTTCCGCCAATTCCTTTACCCCATACCCCTTTTAAACTTTTACTTCTATACCCCTTTGCCCATTACCCTTCATACTTTTATCCCATTATACCCGTAACTTGGTTGCCTCGTTTTCTTTATACACCAGTACCACATTTTCCCTATACCTATGCCATAACCCCTATACCTTTTACATTTATACCCCTTAACCCCTATAGTCTTATACCCTATACTTTTCGAACTTGATACTGTACGTTCCTTATATCCCGTAGTTCCTTTTATTGTTTTACCCTATATAACCCTATACCTTTAGTTCATTTTTACATTTTTATAAGTTTAAGGGTTCAAACAAATTTTTCCGGGCCCCTGAAAATCCTCGGCACGGCCCTGATCGCACTTAATTCCATTATAGGGGATAAGCCTTTTTCTATTTTCACCCATATTACAATTATATATTAGGACATCCCTGATCTACAGGGCTAATACAACGCGGCAAAATTCCCATCAATAACATTTAGAAACAAAATTTGTTGTAGAAAAAGCATATATATTATTTTTACTTTTTTCGTAAATATTTATAGCAAAACATTTGAATTTTCTAGTAAATTTACGATGAAAATGCGAAATTTCATGTGCCCTCGTTTTTGCATAGATATAAAAACTAGTTTGAAGCTACACAAAACTGCAATTAAAGGGGGTTTACAACTGTATTTTGTTAGTAAGCACGGTCTTTTTAAATAAAAGATAAACTCTTTTTCTTAAATTTAAACCTTGTATAGCAATTTGGAGTCAAATGTAACAGAAATAAGCTTTTTAATAATATATTGACAGTACTTAAAAAGTTTATTTTGTTTTTTGTGTAACTTCTTTTCGATAACAAGAAAATTGATTGTAGAGATTTCCATATGGCTAGATTTCGCTGTGTTAAAAAACAATTTTATACGCAATTGATTGCTGTAAATATAGTCTAAATAGAGTCATACCGTATTTTGCGTTAGGTAATTTATCTTTTAAATTTAAAACTCCATTGGCTTTTTTGTTATATTAAGAAAGAAAATATATGCTTTTCATTTTTTTGAGACATTGGTTTCTTTTTTTTTGTTTGTTTCGGTGATATAAAACGTCTTTGCTAAGAAAATTGTTTCGTAAATAACAGAACAAAAATAGATAAAGAGTTTTAAATATAGAAATAAGTACTTATACGACGTAAAATTATTTTGGATGCATAATTATTACAAAAAAATAGTACTATTTTTTAGAATGCATATCTTTGTATACGATTTAAGTTTTGATGTAACTCCACAAGTAAAATATGTGTAAATTTATTAGAAAAAAATCACAATATTAAATTCTGTGAGCTTTTTAATTTTTTTTTTTAAAAATCTAAGATAAAGTTATATACACACGGTGAAAAAATTTATTCAAACAAAAAAAATGAATCCAAAAAAGATCTTGTAGAAATAAAAGGAAAATATTTTTTACTAAATAATATTTTTTAAAACCGGAAAAAAACTAAACGGTAACTTTAAATTTTTGGGTAGTACATTACCGTATAGTAATATACCGAAAACCTTTTTGGGAGTACACTAATAACCACAGTGACGATAGGATTAGTGTTCCCTCCTTAAGTCTACATGTTAGTATGCGCTAAAACTCTGAATTTATCTAAGATGGAATCTGTATGCAAATAAATAATTGAAAAATTGTTTATCTTGCTGTTACAAGCGTGTTACGGATTTTCTTTTAAAAATGTGTTTTAATTATGTTTTCAATGTTTTCAAACAGATTGATAATATAATTTCTTCTCTTTGTTTTATTTGTTAGCTAGATTTTTTAAAATATAAGAAATGTGTCAATCTACTTGGAGAACCAGAAAGTAAATAGTAAAATCAGTGTACCCTAGAAGGGTTTTTTTACAACTATGCAAATTTTGTTGGTTTAAAATTGTAATTTCACTATTATTATTGTTTTTTTTTTTGCCCCGGATCAAGGTTTCAATTTACCACGGGGAATACTTTTCTATACGACACCCGCCGTCTTTAAATAAAATACCCTGTGGAAATATACCCAAAGATTTTTGTCAAATATTAATAGGTTTACTTTTTTTTATAAAAGATTTCCGGTATATTCCGACATATTTCGTACTGGTATCTAAAATTGATTTATTCAGTTTGCCGTTAGAAAAAAAAAACACAGCTTAACTAAAAAATATACATATATATACACGCAGTTTAATGAATTTAAAATTTTTTGTTCTTTATTATTAAAAGTAAAAATTGTAAGACTTGATTAAAACGAGTTTTATTTTTTATTTTACTACCCCTTTAAAATAAACTTATAGCAAATGGATCGAATATTAAAAATAATTTTAAGTATGTCTATGAATATACTTTTTTTGTTGCTTTCTTTTGATTTGAATAGTTGCAGTGGACCAAATGAACACGAACGGTACAATCGTTTAAGTGCAGATAAGAAGAAATTGAGTAAAACGTATGCTGAGGATTTTGCAACTATTTCATCAACGCGGCATGTAATAGATTGTCATGAAAATGGATCTTATAATTGTTTTAGTTCATCTTGTGATAAATGTTACTATTATCTTAACAACCCCGTCAATGATCATTTAGATAAAAATAATTTGGATCTGGGCGCTTATGTACTACAGATTAAAGACGAGGCTGTTATTTACTTAAATGAAAATGAAAAGGAAGATTTCTTAAATCAAGAAAAATTAATAATGATGTTAGAAACGCCCACTCAACAAATGAATTTAAACGTAGACAGCAATAATCATAAGAGGACTGATTCAGCCCCGATAATCAACAAAAACGTCGTAGAAAACGTAAATGCAACATCGGGGTATCCTGTTACTTTGGATTCTGCTGGATCTTCTTATGCCTATAACCAGAAAATACCACAGAAAAAAATCCGAAAGAAAAAGCATCAAATCAAGGAAAAACTGATAAACAAGGGAAGATACAAAAAGAAAACAAATAACCACCTTGAAGATTTAACTCAGCAGATGGACGATTTTATACAACTGGTTGATATAAAATTCCGGAAATTTGATATTGTTAAATTTAAAGAAAGATTTAAAAAAGCATTTGAAAATTTAAAGACGTTCCAAAACGATACATTATTCTCTAAAATTGATCAATATTTGGCGAATACACGTTTCATTGAGGTAAATTACGCAGCGGTGTATGTTTATGTATTATCAATTTTCTACGACTTTACAGATGAATCCAAAATACTATATCCCAACGATATTCTTATGGCCAGTACTTACAAGCCATTTCAACTTAGGGTCAAAGAGGAGTATCAATATTTTTCATTATTTAATCCAGAATTTTTCATTTTATTAGGAAATAATTTACAGCTACTTGTATTTGCATCTATCACTATAAAACCTGCTGAATTATTTAAAGAAGATGGTCATAAAATAATATGTATAGATGCGACTAAAGATTTTATATCGAACCTTTCTAAGTTAGATAAGGCAATTAGTATAAAGATGAAAATGTTAAATGATGGTTTAGATAGGTGTGATAAAGAAAATGATATTTTAAAAGAACTTGAAAAAATTAGTTTTGATTTATATGAAGAAAGAGTTAAGAATAAACGCAAGAACAAAAAAACAAAAAATGAAGAGGATGAAGATGAAAGCACTGTATCGTTTATTATAAGTTTGACAAATAGTATATACAAGCTTATGAATATGAATAATCATTTGGAGTGTCAAAATAGAATTCTTTCACACTATAGTTGTCCTAACTTTAAGTGGAAAGTGGCCGCAAATGTAGCAGATGACTTATATTTCGTTATTTCCTTTTTAGATACCTCAATGGTTTTAAAAGCTATTAATTTGAAAAGTTCAAAACAAGGAAATGGTAAAATACTAGCGTCAATAATGTATTCTGCGAAGTCCATTTTATTGCGGCGCATAAATGAAAAGCTGAACATATTCCTACAGTACCATCTAAATCCAAGTATGACAGTTGAACTAAACACAATAGATATCGTATTTATTTGTAGAATCACAGAAAGGGTTCATATAGAATCAAAGACGTGCAAAATTCGATTAGCAATGAAATTTAGAGATTTTTTTTTCAATATTGCGGGTTATCTTTATCAAATCTTTACTATAAAAATATAACTAAAAAGGAACAAATAATAAATGAAATCGTCTAGATGTCGATTTAAAGTGAGCATTTTCAAAAAAAGAACATTTTTTTGATCTTTACTTTTTATATATTTATGGTATCACAAAATATTTAAACACTAAAATTGCCAAATGTCGGCTTTATATGACCTTTTGTAACAGGTACGACAAAAAACGCAAAATACAACATATTTTTTATATAAAATTTTATTGTTTTTTACGCTAGGTTTTTGTAATTTCCTTTTATAATACGACTTTTGAAGATTGCAAAATATAGATTTTCCTTTAATAATGTACATATTTCTTAGTTAATATATTTTTTTTACATGGCAGTTTTGCATTTTTATGTCTTAGCTATTGTTTCTTAGCTATATTTTAGTACAATATTGTTGGCAATTTTTTTTGTTGAACTTGGATTTTTTTAAAAAAATTTTACACTATTAATACGGTATTTAAGATAAAATTTATACAAACAATGGAATATTAGATAGGCAATGATTTCAATTACAATACAATAAAATACAATACTATCAAAGTTAAACTTAAATTTAAACATTTAAATATAGGCCAGCAGTTGCTTTAAAAACCACAAAAAATGACTTTAAATCTACCGTAGTTTAATATTAAAGTCACGATCCCTTAAAAAGTCAAACTAACTTAAAATTTAATTAATGGCTTTGTCCGGTATTTTTGCAAGTGCATTAAAAGGATCCATATGTTGGATTCAAAACACTCGAAACATGCGTTTTGACTCCTAGAACTAAATCAGTCCTAAAACCGTATGGCAATGCGCCTCTGCCCGAAACACAAGCTGCAGCATGCTTGTAAGGCAGTGAGAACTCTATAGAGCGGGTCAGAAAAAACAACTAAACAAAACGCGAATTTACTAGTGACATTTATGGAATCTGATAAATTGATAAAATTAATTAACATGTGACATAGCTGATAAATTTTCAGCTATATAAAGAGTCGAGTTTTTTAAAAATAACATCTTTTCAATGCCTTTCTCTAAAAAGCATAAAGATTTCTCGGACTCATCCAAAACCATATTAAATACAAGTTTATAAAAACTAGATCGACGATTATTAGTGTAAAATTTAAAAAACTCTTTTATATATGTGTATGTGTATCTGTTTTTGTTTTTTGTACTTTTACATAAAACCTCGATATTTACAAACATGACTAAATATTAATTTATACGCTTTTAAATAATTAGAAACTATACATATGTTTTTTTTGTTAGTATGGGGACTTGCTTTTCACATTTATTTTGTGTAATAAAAAATCTTTAAGAAACTGTAAAAAAATATTCGTGCACTACTTCAATCATCAAAAAAAATACTATAAAAATTATATACAGTAAAAAGACTATACAGAGAGATGCTCGTAATGCCGTAAAACAAAAAGGTATGCCAAAACGTGTTTAAATTTAAATGTATAAAACAACTTTTTCCTTTGATTAAAAATTAATTTAACAAGATCTGTATTTAAAGAAACCCTTTTTCAGTTCCTATGGGTGGGTAAGATTGATCGATTAAATAATTAAATGCATTTGAAATGATCAATAAGATCAAAAAAAAAAAAAATGTTACGTACCAATAATACCCTCCAATATCCGAAGGTCACAATTTGCTTCTAAAATGAATACTTGGGTACCCGACGAAATCCCCGGGGAAATTTACTTTTCTTAAAATTTAATTAAAAAACAGGCTTCTGTGAAATTTGAGTAAATTATTGTTTTGTGCATGCATACAAATATACAAAGCTTTACATTGCATTATAACTAATATTATAGTAAAAGTTCGTCTTGAAAGATATATATGAAAACGCTAACGTATAAAAAACGACAAAAAAGGTTTCATAAATGTATTTAGGTGTAACAAGATATTTTATAGGCCCTTCGACCCGGCTCAAAAGATCATTGATATTTTTTTCGGATCATTAAAAAAATGATCGGATCATAATCCGGATCATTTGGATCATTTAAAATTCAAACTAAATTCAATAAAAAAATTTATAATATATTTTTTCAATTTATAAAAAATGTTATTCCTTAATTTCAAGATTTTTCTTGCATTGAAAACAATTACTTTTACTGCAAAATTTGTATATGTTACGATTTTCTTTTCTTAACTGTACGATAAGAATGCAAATGAACATTAATTGCCGCATTTTTTTACTTTAACTGAAAAAAAGGGGTAAAAATATATTTTATATATAATAACACACTAAAATGCGTAAAAATATGTCTTTCTAGCACCTGGTGTACTTTGTATAACTTAAAAAGGTACAAATATGCTAATTAGCATGCAAAAAAAAAAAAAAAATACATTTTAGTAGTGAATTTTTTGAAACGGATCATGATCGGATCATTGATCCAAAAATTAGAAAAAATAAATGATCCGTATAGAAACCGGATCCGGCTCATGATCAAAACGTTCCGACAGGCCTATTGACGACACCTGAGCGACACACTTATCGCGTGTCATAACTGTGCTTGCTGACTACAAAGAAAATCGTATTCGTCGCGTAGACAACTCCGACGGTGATCAATTATGCGAGCTAGTACCTTGGCTATAGTGTTAGTAAAGGCTATGCCCCTGATATTGTTACGGCTTTTTAGATCGCTCTTTTATTGTACGGGGATAGTACACCCGGACACCAAACTTCCCGATTATACCTTGCCTCGCACATCCTGGTTATCAGAAATAATAAGCATCAAGTAAAATTTAATGTCGGTTCGGTTGAAGTAGTCACGGCGTTCTTTTAGAACTCTATAAGGATTGCATTCAAACAGGCGCTTAAACATCCAGACTACTCTTGCCAGCAAAACGAACTTCCCTCTAAGTGAGTTGGAGGCGCATTTTGGAAGAAGGAGTCGGCAAACACAGTTCTGCCACTGTTTAGCAACTTTACGTTATTATGGGCGTTAGAATCAATCGACTTTACGTGCTGAGTGAAAAGTTCGGCCTACTCCTTAAACTGACAGCCAAATCACCTGTTCTCGTACAGAGTGGACCCTCATTGACAGAAGACCGTTTTCCGTATTTGCCCTGCTGCTTGGTAAAAGTTGAGACAGCCTTAGTACTACATATCTGTGCTTGCTTACACACCCGGGTTAAATCATACTCAATTTTCTTTTTCTGGTCCATCTTCTTGACACATCGCGCTGCAATCCTAAAGCGACAGTAGATTTTAGTGCCAAACGTTGATTTTTGTGTTGCACAGACATTTTACGCCACAGGCCTTGTTGGCTGCAAGCGTCCTTCATGAAAGTTTTAGCTTCTATATAAAGACTTTGTCACCCTTTCAAAGACATTAGGTCGTATGTACATGCCCAGACACGATCGAAAAAAAACGGCGACACTTTCATATACGCTTGGTCAGAAGCAGCTGTATTACACCGGCTATTAGCCGTTCGATCGTAGAGTGCGCATTTAAGTATTTTACAGGGATCTATGGTACATGCACCACATTTGGGGTGGTCCGCTTTCTAACTGAAGATCCCGGGAAAAAATTTTTGAGGTCAATGTCTCTTCTAACATATGCCTTACCTAAAGCCAGATCTAAGCCCTTTTAAAAAACGGAACTATATTAGAGGTCTGCCTGACACTGATAGCCTTGCAGGTGTGTACATTTGGTTTCACCCTGGTCAAACGAGATTTTTATAGGGGAAAGTTTCTTAAGCCTTTTACCGCTAGTACTGAAGTCGCCTATCAATACCAGTTACAAGTATACCCTCCTGATGCGGCGGAGTCAGTCGCATAACTGCACGCAAAATACACCCGTCGCGCAGTATAATCTACGCTAGGGCCGTGACAAGACAGCACGGTGATGTCTAGTTTTTCGCCGATCGGGCTCTGCCCGGCCACTCGGTTGGCATCAAAGTAATCTCTATGTTTTTCTTTGAACAGCGTAAGCCCGCCGTCTCTTCAAACGCCAAAAAGCAGACAGTGTCAGTTCCACTTCTGTTCTGAGCTTATATAGACGCATGACAAACGAGCCGCACCTAGCTTGCACCATGCCTCCCAAGAAATTTGTGCAGTTCGATTTTTATCAGGCGTTCAGACTCAAACAGAAGTAAAAGCTCAGCTGTCTTATTTGTAAGGCCTTGATGTAAAATGCCGCCAGTTTACGTTTTAGTGTGTTTCGCACAACCCACAACTCTCAGAGTACTGCTTTTGTTTACACTAGGCTGCAGATCATACCGATTCTTACACCTATAGGCCTCTAACTTACCGGACTTGCATAATAGTTTATTGTGCAGATATGCAAAAAAAGAATGATAAAAATGCCATCTGCCAACATTGCGCTGGCATATACGCTTTGCGCTAAAACTACTGATTGGTTCCTTACAGTGCTTCAGAAATGGCAATTGCAAGGTTTTCAAACCTATCTATAGCACGTTTAAAATACAGCAGTGTTGATTTCTTGCTGCTTGTTGCAACGTTAAGGGCTGCGGATGCACAAAGTCGCAAGATTGAGCTAAAGTCAACCAAAGTAGTACAGCCACCACGTAAAGCCATAGGTGCACGCACGTTAATTCCTTTTCAATTCCTGCAAGTATTCCGGGGGCAATGTATCAATGTCTTACAGCAAACACTTGATTTCCCGAGCGAACTCTCGCCCATCACAATGCCACAACCGCCAGCCAATACATATACATTGTAGGTACCATTCATTTTAGGAAGCTCGAAGCTGGCATATCGAGTTTTCTCCTTATGGATAGTACTAATCCAGGCGGCTTATCTGCGCGCGAGCCGCAATCCGCATGCTTTCGTTTCCACCCTGACTAAGTTTTGCCTTTGTTCAGGATCTTTCGCATCTAAAAGATGCATGCCCCGGGCAAAGATTGAGCTGTTTTTTCTGCGCGTCTGTATCACCTTGATAAGATTTGGTTATCGAAATTAACGGTTTTTGTAACAGAATCCACGTATACTGTACAGTAAGCCCATTGCATACGGGTAGCTCATCATGTGGTCGAATCATAAGGTCTTTGAAATTTTTACCTAACCTGTTAAGATCTTTCTACATGGTACCTATTGAGCTGGACGCGGGCTGTTGACCCGCACCTTTGCCTCTTCTGACCGTTATGGTTACCCAATACAAACCGCAAAAAGGCATTCGCAAAAGCATCTCGTTACTTATTCGTATGTCAGCCGTTTTGCAGTGCCCGTCTTGCGCGCTATTTCCCTGTTCTCCTGGCTCTAAAGAAGCAACTCTATCGCTTAGTAATTCACCTTTGTAGAGTAAAACGGCTAGTCAGAGAAAACGACAGTGTGCGTAAGATCGCTTAAGATTACTGCCAACCTTGTGGTTCAAGCTTTTAGGGTTATCCATGAAATAAATACAACGTATCGAAGAGAGTCAGGCCACAGTAGACGCCGTGCCTACTACGCCAACAATAAGCTTTTCTTTGTGGGATGTCCTCAGATTAACATTATGCCATAGCATATTCTTAGCTTGATATACGCGCCGGGCAGGAAACCCTGCCTAACTAAAAGCGGCCAGAGTCCTCGTGCTGGATATCGTAATCCTCCATAAAAAGGCACCTTTAAAAACTCGCAGTTGTTGACGCACCTCGTGGGTTTAATCATGGGCTCTGACGCCTCTGTGAAAAAAGTGGTCCACCGACCCGTTTTTTGTCATACGTTTAGCAACGTGGCCGCATGTTCCTAGCGCAACTACGTAGAGTTAGTATGGATCCGCGACGGGGCAAATGAAATATAGTAAATTTGACTCCCACTAATTTTTTATTCAAAAAATACATGGGCAGTGTTTTAATCGTATTTTATTACTTGATGTCATGTAAGTATATATCAAAAAATACTGCAAATCTTGTTAATCGGTTGTCGTCAGTAAATTTGCAGTTAATTTAAACAATTTATACTTGTCTGTCGCTATTCTGATATTTTAAATTGCAACATAAAAAAAGTATTTTTATATATGCATGTTTATTATTACCCAGGTCTTCTTTTGTTAATTGACTCGAGAAAAAACCCGAACCCGACCCGAACCCGACCCGATCCGAACCCAAAACCTAAAAATGTGAAAAACTCAGCTGGAATACACCCTAGCCGATTTTTGGTATCAGTATAATCATATATAATAAAACCTTAAATAAGTTTAAAAAATATATATATCGATTGATTGTAGTATTTTTGTACAATTACACTTATTTTATAGATACAAGCCCAATTAAAAATATCCTTTGTTCCACCAGTTTAAACTGGTTTTTTACAAAATTGGATATAGGGATAAAAAGTCCGATTAAAAGTATTATAATGACTTTGTTCACGAAGAGGCTTTCTGATGGAGGACTAGTTGATGGTAATACATGAAAATTTTAAGCATAATTTTCGTAGAAAGACAGTTAGTATTTTATAATAAAATAAGTT
Source organism: Agrenia bidenticulata (assembly GCA_034694785.1). Classification (NCBI taxonomy): domain Eukaryota; kingdom Metazoa; phylum Arthropoda; class Collembola; order Entomobryomorpha; family Isotomidae; genus Agrenia; species Agrenia bidenticulata. The sequence goes on from JAQFYM010005114.1 coordinate 11,094, forward strand.
CACATACATTACAAAATATCATTTGTAGATTAAAAATATCTAAGGGGAAAAAGATAACCAAACAAAAAAATAATAAATATTTTTTTATTTGTTAATTTTTTTCTTCAAATTTAAATTTTGAAGCTTTGTTATTTTTGGTATTTCGATTTGTTTTTTTTCTCCATCAAAGATCACAAATTATTTTGTTATTATCAAATACATACGGTATAAGTATATTACATGTAAGTATTTAACCTTCATAGATCAGGCATACTATTACTTATGGGTAAAAAAAAACACACCCAGTATTTTTTTTTTTCTTTTATCCATTAATTCACTAAATTCTAGATTTTTTAGTAAAGGGGATTATTTTCCCCGCCGCAATGTAAAAATTGTGCCCAAGAGTTACGAGGGACGAAATTGAGGCAAAAATTATGCGGGAAGAAGGTTTTAATACGTGTTTTTATAACGGTTAATCATTGGTTAATTTTTAATAAAGTGAGTAGGGCTCCTTTTTTATAAATCGCCCGCTTAATTTTCTCCTAAATTGCAAGAAATTTCGGATTAATATTTTTTTGGGATTGAGAGGTTATGATATCGTACGGAAAATTGTTTGAAAAATTTTAATTTTGTTTATATCTTTTTTTTAGTAAAAAAATATTTTAATAATATATAACAAGAATTCACTTAACAAATGTTATAAAAATTTATTCTTAATACATAGAATAAATCTTATATGTCAATTTCTAGTCGAATACTCCCGACTCCGAAATCTCAAAATGCTTTTCTATATTGCAAATCATATTAATATAATTTTTTTTTGTATTTAACTTTTATTTTATACATTTTTTTTACTTATTGCATGATAAATTTCAAAAAGTGTAAAAAGTTATAATGGAGGCTTTAGAATAACTAAATCGCATTGCGACCTACCATTGAAAATACAAAAAGATATATTTTACTAAAATACTATAACATCGCATAAAGTAGTAAAATTTACAATATGTTATAATAGACGCACTTTTAATAAATAACATTTATGTTGCCTTGCGTAAATTTTATAGTATTCGTATCTGATAACAAAACTTAAAATGTAATCAAAAATGTAATATATTATTTTAAGTTTTCATAATTAATCTTTTTTCACAAAGAAAAACTGTGTAAGATTTGTTGTAAATCGTGTATCGTATATAATAGGTACTTGCAAACAATAGAAAATTTACGCGACATAAAAAATTTACAAATGTAAAAAAGTTTTTTTTTATTTTTAATATTTTTCGTAATAAATACTTTTTTGAAGTCAAGTAACTTTAGATGATCAAAAACGATGGCGCAATGGAGTAAGTAATCGGACAAAGATATGGCCTTCTGAAGACTAAAAAATGAACAATTATTTTTGCAGTCCCAACTATGAACCATATACTAGTGCAAATAAGCATCCTACCAATCGCAATTTATAAAATAATGCAAAAATAGTGCAAGGGCCTTGCATGATAAACTTTAAATAATACCCAATTTAACAAAATTACATCACAATAAATTATCAAATTCAGTTTATAAATTCACACATAAAATACCCTTAAATACTTAAAAAACTTATATTATGCGCAAATTGAACAGACACGTTTAGACCAAAATTGGGTCATCAGCCAATTAGTCTAAATCTTTTTTTTATTATTATTGAATACAAATGTTTAATTTTTTTTATTTACAATTTTTATATTATATTATAAAATAATTTATTACGTTTATTTAATTGTTTTATATGTACCGTACTATCTATTTTTTTAGGGTTGTAATTTTTGAAATAGTACAGTCTATATAACATAAAAATTAAAATAAGTAATTTTTAACTTTTTTTGTTCAATTATGTGCCCATATATTTTTTTTTAAGTACATAAAAGTTTTAAAAAACTGAATCAAATTTTATAAATTGTTATTTGCGGCAAATTATACAAGGCCTACTGATGGATCCCATAATAACTGCCACAATTAAAACTGTTTTCGTTAAATTATATTTTTTCATACCGCATATAACTAAGTCATCGATTTTTTTTTTTGCAAATAAGTACGAAACGCAGCTTTTCTTTTGGAATTGTCATTTTATAGGGTTGGAAAACTAAAACATATTTTTCTAAGTTACGTATTTCTGCAATCTAGAACAATTTTCTACGATTTTTTAATTCTGCATTCCGGATACTAGGTTTTATTTATGTATATTTATGCTATCAATGTGTTTTTTTTGATGTGGTCTCTCACTATTAAGTCTATAATTATCGCCAGATATTTATATTAGTATTCTTCCGATAATAATTACTACTCTTACCTGAGTGTGCAACGGGATCATTTTTTTGGTGATCCCGTGGTCATGTAAAATTTTCGTATTTGTAAAATTTTCGTCTACTGTAAAATTTCCGGAAAGTCAATGAAACCAATTGCCAAAAAAATAAAAATATATAGAGGTACGTAAATGAAAAAACAAACAATATTTTTATACTTTATTGTTTTTACAATAAAAATTTGAAACGAAATAACCCTTAAAACTAAAAGATACGTTAAAAAAATAACTAATGAAAAAAAATAGATTTTTGTAGAAGTACACAGACTAAGACTATGTATAATTAGTACAATTTTTTACAATTTTTTTTAGCAATAAAAAATCAATAAAAGTTATTTTGTTACAAAAAAATGGGAATTAAACCACAAAATGCTTCATCTACGCATAGTATTAATTTTTTATATTAATATCTGTTTTCTAATATTAATCAGCGCTAATTTTTAAATCCGAAAATTTTACAGCGAACGAAAATTTTACTGTAAAATTT